>SJYT01002322.1:28096-67605 GCA_006410635.1 Cephalophus harveyi | reverse complement strand
TCCCTTCCTTCCCCCCCCCCCGCCCCCGGGTCTGAAGACAAGCCTTGGAAAGTAGAATGAATCGTTGATGCCTGTGGGCATGGAGATGCCCAGACTCTGATCCCTTCCTGACTTCATGCTTGCTCCCTCCAGGCAGGCCTGGTGGCTCATTAGCATAATTCAGCTGCCCATTTGTACAGGCCATACGAACATTCTTTCTGGTTCCCAAACACCCCGGGGAAAGTAAGACTGCTGACCCCACTGGTCGATGATTCCGTTACATATGCCAGAACGCCCCTACATGTGGTATGGGCGAGCCAATGGAAGCATTTTCTTCAAATGAGCTTTCATTCTCTTCCAGAATGAACTCCCTGGCGTGTCAGCTTTCTATTCATTAGACTCTGGGCTTCTGCCTAGGAAAGTTGAGCTGGATTGAATGGAGACAACCTCCCACCTCACACGCAACCCTGACTCGGGTGGGTTACGGGCCACCTCCCCTGCCCTTTCTCAGCATGTGGACAAAGACCTGCAGATTGATTAGATGTTCAAGCACAATCCCTGGTCATGGGTCAGCCTTACCTGTAATGGGAGGAAGAAACCTGATCAGCTACTATATGCCAAGCACTGCCCTGAGCAGTTTGCACAGTAATGATTACACAGTGACAGGCAATGTGTATTTAGTGTGTACTATAGACCAGATCTTGAGGCAGATATTTTCCGTGCATTATATCTCATTCAAGGTTGGGAATTACCCTGAGATCTATACTATTGCTGCCCACACGTTTTAGGTGAGGATACAGATAGAATACCTTCCCCAGGATCGCAGTTAATAAGCAGTGAGGCAGGCATGCACACTTAGCTGTGTGTGGCTCAAAATCTGAACCTTTTTAAATACCAAATAATGTGATCTTCATAACAGCTCATGAGGATGAGGTTGTTAATTCCATTCGATAAATGAGAAGGATGAAGGCATGGAAATGGTATGTAATTTGGGCATCTCTCCAGGGGTCATGTGTCTGTTGAGTGGGAAGGCTAGGATCTGAATTCAGAAAGCCTGACTCGAAAGCGACATGCTCAAACTAGGCTTTAAAGCCACACCAGATCCTCTAATATCTCATTCCTTGGAGGCTAGAAGCCCTTTGTCAGAGCTAGGCAGCAAGTTTCTATTCACCCCTCAAGACCCAGTCCAAATGTACCCTCCTAAGGAAAGACTTCTCAAATTATTCCAGTTACATCAGTGCTTCCTTCTCTGTGCACTTATAGAACCAGTTCGGTATCCCCAGTTTTCCCTTTCAATTTGTCTCTGTCTCTGTCACCAAACAGTAGCTCCTTAGTGATGGAGTCCAAATCTTATTTGTCTGCATATCCTTCAATGTGGCACAACATAAGATACCTCAGTAGTAGCGGAGGGTAAAGAATAGCTCATTTCTTTCAGCTATCTTGAGATCTTCAAATATATCACTGGATGCTTTGTATCCATATAGCATATTTAATAAATATAGATCAGGGTCACACAATGTGATGGCTAATATCACGTCTGTCCAGGACTCCATCATCCACCCTATTAGGTAGGAGTGTCACCTAAGCTGATCCAATCAATGTTATTCCCTGGGAATTTTTCTCCTGGAATCATGGGGAAGAAGACTTTTCTTTGTGCTCCAAGTCATAGAGCTGGAAAATTGTGAACCTATGAAGGGCAGCAATGGTGTCCAGCACTTCACTTGTGGGAAGCCTGCCTCCTGTGGGAGGTGGGATGGAAAGAGAGACAGAGAGAGGGAGAGGGAGAGGCCTTCCAGCCATCCTCAAAGTCCACTCAACACTTGTGCTCTTTGAAGTTTGATGAAATGAAACAAAGAATTTCAATTTTACTCTTAAGCTACTTTTTGGGAGGTTTCCATCACTTGCAAATGTTCCTGGGTGATGTATATATGTACATTATGGGGTATATATACATTTTAATGAATTATAGTGTCAAATTTTTATATAAAAGATAAATTAAAAACTGTGGAATAATGCTCAAAACTAGACCCAGTGGCATCAAATCATATAGTACTTATTGCACGCCTTCCCCTCTGTAAATATGTGCCCTGGAAAGAAAGGTCCTCTCTCCCAATGTGGTCAATGTATTTGCCCCAAACTGATGGAAACAGTGTGGATTTCAAAGTTTTCTTAACCATCACAACCAAGGGAATCCACTTTTCTGAAGACAAGGTTTTTGAGAAGTGATGGTATAAAGGAAAACTGAAGACCACCAACATAAAAGCAGATGGATGGAGAAAGTCATCTATGACGCTGAATACACAAAGACATTTTTATTGTTATTTATAGGTATTTAGGGCTTCCCTTGTGGCTCAGCTGCTAAAGAATCTGCCTGCAATTCGGAAGACCTGGGTTCAGTCCCTGAATAGAGAAGATCCCCTGGAGAAGGGAAAGGCTACCCACTCCAGTATTCTGGTCTGGAGAATTCCATGGACTGTATAGAAAGAGTTGGACATGACTGAGCAACTTTCACTTTATTTTCAGAGCTTCCCTGGTGGCTCAGACAGTAAAGAATCTGCCAGCAATGTGGGAGACCCAGGTTTGATCCCTGGACTGGGAAGATCCCCCAGAGAAGAGAAGGGAATGGCTACCCACTCCAGTATTGTGGCCTGGAGAATTCCATGGACAGAGGAGCCTGGTGGGCTACTGTCCACGGGGTCACAAAGAGTGGGACATGACTGAGTGACTAACACTTATGGGAATTTAAAGAATCTTAAAGAGGAGCGTTGATCCTTCCTGATCTTACCTTACTTGCCGACTTCACACCCAAGAAGATCAACTCCACACACGGTTATAGGTTGTTTCTTAGTATTATTTGTCCAGGAAATACTATGCGCTACCTCTTGGCCCATCTACTCTCCATCAGAACAATTCCTATCCCGTGTTTGTCCATAACTTTGTGTTCACTTGTCATAGTACAATGAATGTACTATGCATGTACTATGAATGTACAGTGAATGTACTAAGAATGTACTTAGCATCACTTGCTAAGCCATCAGCTAAGTATCTGCTACACAGTTGGCTTCTTCAGCTCCAACATGGATCAGAAGTGGCTCCTGACTTCCAGGAGGGCATAACCTCTAGAGAGAAATAGAAAAGGAAATAGAGTATCATGTGCTTTGACAGAGGGATCTATAAATGGTGGTCCAAGCACAGAGGAGGGATTTCACTGCCATTAGCAGCAGGTCAGGAGAGTTCATTAAACACTGCAGCTTTAATCCTGGATTTGACGTATGTTAGGAGTTTATCAAGTAGTGAGAAAAGAAAAGCATCCTAAAGCTACATTCGAGTATTTTTCAATTCAGCTTTAAGAATCATGTCCCCAGATGTGTACCTCACTGTAAAGGGTTTTTGTTTTTTTTTTTTTTCTTACAAAAAACTTATGGAAGAGGGAAGAATTTATATCTCACTTGGAGATTTGTCTGGGCCTTTTCCTAACCTACACAACTGCCTCCTGAGGGAAGGAAAATCCAGTAAAATATCTTATGTCTAAAAGCCACAAAAATATGCAGAGCAGGAGCTAACTTTGACATATAAATATATTAAATAAATGCATTCACAGCTCAATTTCCTCACCCTCTGACTGCCAGTAATTTATTCAGACAGCTTCAGCTGAAACCATTTCTCACTTGATACAATAATCTGGAAAGGTGTGGTCAACTTTTGTTCATTCTACAGGGCTTTGTCCTTTTCTTGCCAAGAAAGCATTACACCCTGAGACCTCTGGCTTCTCTGAGCCGAAGTGGGTGGGGAATGGACCCAATCCTCTCTGGCAGGAGAGTCAAGCATTTTGTGCTTCAAGATGTTCTCTTTCAGTTCAGCTTTGATTGATGTGTCCAGCACCTTCGAATTTAAGTAAGACTTTCATCATCGTTTACAACGACCCAGAGAGATGGGCCTTGGGATGCATTCTCTTTGATAGCTTAGGAATCTGAAGCTCAGAAAGTGAGGAAGGAAGAGCAGACGGAAGGAGGGCAAAGGGAAAGGAAGACTTACTGAGCACTTACTTTTGAAGGTACTTTTCACATGTGAGATCGAATTTAAGTCCTCCACACAATCCTAAGAGGGAGGACCTATGGGCCCATTTTAGAGCCAAGAAACTGAGACTCTGGGTGGGGAAATAACTCTTAGAAATCACCAAGGCCTCCATGTGACCCAGGTCCCTCACCAAGGCCCCCTTACTTGGAATCAAATCCTAGCCTCTGAAGGCTAGGATGCCGTCATGGAGCCTCTGAAAGGCTGTCCTGGAGACCTACTGAGTGCCTGTCAGTTAGAGGGGCCTGAACAAAGGTGAGACACGGATCTTGCCTCCTGGCTGAGAGGCCCAGCAAAATGCTGGCGAGGTGGCCTCCCCTGGGCACTCAAAGAGGCCGCTCTCCAGCCTGTCAGAGGGTAGGCGATCCTGTAAGCAGATTAAGCCTCTGGCAGGAAGGCGCAACCTGCTCAACATTTCCATTCCTGGGAGAGAGTTCAGCCGGGGCCCCAGCAGCACTTAACCCCTGGGTCAAGTGAACTTGCTGTGTTTCAAAGGCAGATTGGGCTGAAACGTGCCCACTTTGATAACGAGGTTTAAGGCGTGGGTCTGGAACACCATCCCCCACCTTCCTTCCCCCACCCCCCCCCCCCCCCCCCTCGCCTCCTTGTTCTAAAAGCCAGCTTCTAACAGTCCCCATCCCATGCATAATCCACTTGTTACTTAATCACGAAATATAAAAGGTGGCATTTGGTTACAGAACCGGTTGGGATTCAGAGCAACAGAGGCCCATTAAACCCTTTCAGAGGCCCCTCTTTTCTTGCCTGTGCAATGACCGCGCCCTAAACCCCCCTCCCTGCAGCCTCGGCCAGGTGCTCTCTGGTCTGGGTATGTCATTCATCCCGCACTGTCACCAAGGAAACAAGGATGGCTTCCTCCACAGGGCAGACCAGGAAACGAGCTGAGAAAAGACGTCAAGGTTTGCTGGTGTCCCGGTAACAGACAGGCAGAGTCCTGCCTTCATGCCTCTCTATTGCCAAAGCCAATGGTTTTGCCTTTTTTCCAACTTTATTGAGGCTTGAATAAAGTTAATGATTTACAATCATTATATATATTTAGGTGTACAACATGATGCTTTGATGTACCAGTCCATTGTGGAATGATGCTCTCAATCCAACTAATTGAACTTTCTGTCACCTCATGTAGTAACCTTTCTCTGGTGAGTGGTGAAAACATTTAAGATCTCCTCTCTAAGCAAATTTCAAAGACACGATACACTGTTATTAACTATAGTCACCATGCTGTATGCCAAATCGGGAGAATTTATTCATATTGTAATTGAAAGTTTATATCCTTTGACCAACATTTCCTTCCCTGACTCCTGGCAACTACCATTCTGCTCTCTGCTTCTATGAGTTGAATTTTTTTAGATTCCACATATGAGTGGGATGGTGCAATATTTGTCTTTCTCTGTCTCAATGCTTTTTTCTACTGATCTCCCTTAGTTTATTTAAAGCTTCAGCCAAATTTTAAAAAATCATAAAAATTCTAATTAAAAATGTGGAAGTAAAGATGCCACTAACTGAACACAATCTCTTTTCATGTGTTCTGGCTCATATATAAAACTGATCAAATAATTGAATGGAAGGGGGATGGATGGATGAGGGCTGCCTGGCTGGCTGGGTGATGAATGGATGGATGAATAGATGGCAGACAGATGGATGAGTACTGGATGGATGGGCAGATTAAATAAGTTTTTTTCCTTTGTATCAAGGACTTCTCCCAATCTAATCTACCTCTCATTTGAGCCATATTTTACAAACACATTGCATGTCCCCCCGTACCCACCTCCATTCTCTCTCTACTAGACTGATAGTAAACAAGGATTGAGGAGACCATCTTCCCAGGGTTCTGGAGGACAGTGTGCCTAAGGTTAGATAGGAGGGCTGAAAACAGCAGTGTCCTGAGTCAGAGCCCATTCAGAACTACTCTATTATGTCATAGAATAGATAGCTAAAGCTGGATGAAGGGGCTCCCGGAAGCTGGCTGTTCCCAATGCTGTAGAGCTACTGCTCCTGGACCAGGGAAGAGGTGCAAGCCTGCTCCCACTACCTCTCTTAGAGACCACAAGTTAGGAGAACCTGTGAATCCTGTAGAGTCATCTTGGGCATTAAGAACCAGCTTTTCATCAGTTGAAGACTGTCCAAAAGCAGCAGGGCAGATGGGTATAGAGGAAAGAGCACTAGCTGAGGATTCAGCAAGACTTGCATTGTGCCCTAACTTTACCTCTGACCCTGGGAAAATTTCTTAACCTTGCTGTGTCTCAGTTTCATCTATAAGTCAAGAATGGAGACAGCACCTACATCAGGGTTGTTGGAGCTAGAGGCAGTCGGGGACGGGGTGACGGTCAGGGACTGCACTGCAGAAAATGGGCAAATTGCTTGGCACAGAGCTGGGAAAATACCACATGGGTGTAGGTGCTCAATAGATGTTAGTCTCCCCACCCCTGCATCTCTGGTCTTTGCAGCTGACTTCTGGAATATAGAAATAGGAATAGATCTTTGTGCAACTGCATTCTGAGTTTCCTATTTTCTTACACACTGTAATGGGAATTTGACGAGTTTAGTCTTGGCATATATTTCACTTGCTAGGTCTTGCTTGTCTAAATCTGAAGTCTCTCAGTGGAGACAGTTGGAAAGGCCTTGAGCTTCAAATTGTTTAGAATATGATTCTGAATTCACTCCCATTTCCCACAATGATACAAAAAGTTGGTTTTCTTCTTCCTATTCCACTGACTCGGAGAGGATGAGATCTTCTAAAATAGCAGTCCCAGCCAAGGAAAAGGGAATATTCCACAGTCTCCATCTGCAGTGTGTCAGGAAAGGAAAGGAAAAATAAAGAAAGCTTTAACAATTTGCCATATTGTATGCTTTGGAAGAGCCTGGTAAACTTTCTAGCAAATTGCTTCTAATTATAGGAAACCTGCCTTTTGCTTCAGGAAACACTCGGCAGCGTCATTCCAGTCCTCAGTTCTTGGCAGAAGCAGACGTTTCTCCCATTATTATTTCAGTTGGCTTGAGCTATTGACAATGCATTTATCAAATGGGGCATGGAACTGCCTCCATGGAGTATTGCCCTAGAGAGAGCAGAGCTTTGGAGCCCAGTGAAATGGGCCAACAGTTGACATGGTCCTGATGCAGTTTCCAGAACCCATGTCAACCCATCAACAGTGATAGCCTGTCTTATAATCAATCTCTATTTAAGAAGTTGCAGAATGCATAAGTGCTTATTTTCTCAAAACCTACAGAAATAAGTATAGTAAAATATCGAATTTCTACATCCGCTCTTCCCCAAGCCTGTATCCATCCCCAGGATAGCTTACTACTCTTTTGTTTTTTTCCTAACCCTGTTCATGCCTTTCAAGAGTCTTCTGCTTAATTGCTCCATTTGAGTACAGCATCTGGTCCTAACCTCTCAGGGACCTCTTCAGATACTTCTCCTTAATCTTTCACTTTGCAATGTGTACATAGTTTTAAAAATACTTCTTTAAATTGGATTATGCATTTAGTGATACAGCTTGGTTTCTTCACTTAACGGTAAATTTGTATTAGAGATCATCCCTGACGGTGCCTACGGATGGACTTCCTTCATTTAATGGTTACACGATAGTCTACAGTAGCTGTCATAAAGACATAATGCCAGTCACATTCATAATCCTTACTTTTCTAGTAGGCATCTTAAAGAAAATAAAAAGAAGTTGGTGAAATTAATTTTAATTCCCACACATCATCAACATTTGTCTATGAAGGTCATGCTTACTGTGATATTATGATGTCGTGGGAATCTTGGAATTTGTTGGCTCTGATTTCTGAGAGTCCCCAAGGGGTGATTCGTGTGTCCTTGACAGCCACTAAATGTCATTCCCTCCCTTCTTCCTCTCTTTTCTCTGTTCCCATTGGTTACCATCAACCACCTAAAACCACCTGATAGAATCTCCCCATGGCTCCTGTGCACCAGGAGAACATGAATGTTCACATCAAGGACGTCATCCTTGGAAGCTCCCAGAGTTTTCAGTTCTTGGGGTGCTGGAGTGGTGGTGATTTCTGTGCAGAGGTGTGGGACACTCTTCATGAACACTCCAATGCATTTTGTTAACTGGACTCCAAAGCAGAGTTGCACAGAACATTTCTAGAAGAGATCTTTCAGTTTATTTTATGACTTTTCTCCCAAAGGTCTCCAGGCCAGTCCAGAAAACCATGGGGAAGGCAAACACTGCTTTATCCTTATCCACCCTACCCTGATGGCCCATCTCCTAACAAAAATGTTCATTTCTCAGGGTCCCCAAAGTTGCCTCCCGCATGAATAAGTGTAAGCAGTCATTCGGAAAAGGATCAGGAGCAGCGTAGCTTTGGAAAGCTATGATTAATCAACCCCAGCTAAGATAGTACAATGGGGTCGCTTAGAGTCGGACACGACTGAGCGACTTCACTTTCCCTTTTCACTTTCACGCATTGGAGAAGGAAATGGCAACCCACTCCAGTGTTCTTTCCTGGAGTATCCCAGGGACGGGGGAGCCTGATGGGCTGTCATCTATGGGGTTGCACAGAATCGGACACGACTGAAGCGACACAGCAGCAGCAGCAGCAAGATAGCCCAAAATTCAATACCTCATTCATTTATTCACACATTCATTCATTCCGTAAGAGTTCAGCATCCATTCTGGCCCAGGACTTTTTGTGGATTCGAGGAATGTCTGATTCCTGCTTCCTAAGAGTTTAGTCTTAGGGATAAGACAAACAGAGAGATCAGCCAGCGCAAGATATGTGGTAAGTGTTGCGCTAACGTTAAACACAAAAAATTGGGCAACCAAGGTTTTTTCTGTAAAGAGTGAGCCAACCTGGACTGGGAGAGTGGGTGGTGGTTAGTTAGAAGTGCAGCCATCATGTGAAGTGCGTAAGATCAGTAGGAGTTTGCCAGGTGGACAAAGGTGGGAAGAACCCTGTAGGAAGAGGGAACAGCGAGCAAAAGCGCAGAGGTGGCGGGGGACCAGATGATTTCTGAGACCACCGAGGTGTGACAATGTGGAGGGTGGGATGAAGTAGAGGGACTTTTGCTGGAGAAGCAGAAGAACCAGCCCAACTGAGTCTTTTCCAGCCACCAACTCAGATTCAAAACATGTCCAGAATGAAATTCACCATCCTCTCTCCAAAGCCTCCTTCCATCAGGTGTCATCACAACGGTTTGGTGCTCTCTCCACGATCCAAGTGAGGAACCTTGATCATCCGATGACCCTCCAGTACAATGTCTCACTTACATCCCAATTGCTATGGGCTTGCTGTGGCAACCTCCAGACTTGTCACTTCATCATGCTTCCTCTTGTCCATTCCCCACACTGCAATCAGTGACCATTCCAAAGTGATAAGCTGACTATACCACTTGTTATAGAGCTTCCACTGGTTCTCATTTTCCACAAGATCATGAATTTTTAAAAAAAATTTTTTGATCATCAGCTTTATTGAAAGGCAAGAGTAGGGGGTGGGCATGGGAAGGAGACTCAGTACATATCACTGGTGGCTCAGACAATAAAGAACCTGCCTGCAATGCAGGAGACCCAGATTCGATTCCTGGATTGTGAAAATTCCCCTGGAGTAGGAAGTGGCAACCCACTGCAGTATTCTGGCCTGGAGAATTCCATGGACAGAGGAGCCTGGCTGGCTAAAATCCATGGGGTCGCAAAGAATCAGACACGACTGAGTGACTAACACTTTCACTTTCATAGCTGATTCACTTTGTGGTACAGCTGAAATTAACCCAACATTGTAAAGTGATTATATTCCAATAATAAAATAAAATAATAATAAAAATAAGAAAAAGAAGATCAGACTCCCTCTCCTACCCTGGTCCTGGCAGAGTGGGCCTCAGTCTCTGAACATCCAGGTGTCCTGTAGCCAGAGAGCAAAAATCTGTTTAAAGACCTGATAACGAACTAACTTTCTGTTATAGAATAATCTCCACTTTCCTCTATTCTTCTAATCACCCAGCCTTAGCAAGCTATCCCATTTCCTAACAGACAGAACTTTCATATTTCCATCCTCTTCTTTCTGCCTGGAATTTTTATTCACCTGTGCAACCAGGCTAATTTTTTCATTTTTTTAGGGCTTAGATAAAAAATTTTCTGCTTTCTTTACCCCAACCCATCTCTTCTACCCACATAGGATAAAATAATTGGCCCTCCATCTGTGTTTTCAAACACTATTGTTCTATAACCAGTCCTTAATATATTATCCTGTGATTCCATGATGGCTTGTACAACTCAAGAATCTCTCTCTCTGGGGACATACTGGTCCAATTTCAACATAGGCTCAGGTCCTGAAAAGGCAGAGTCTTGCAATCCACAAGTAATGAAGCATTTTGAAAGTCTTTGTTGAGCTCCTCCATGGGAATGTCAAAGAGGAGGATGGATTCTCACTAGTATACACCTTTGAAATTCTCTCCCAGCTGTTGGCTCTCTCAATATCTTTCTGTCAACAGTTCGTCTAAAACTAACTCACTCATTCTTTCTCTCTCTCAAATTCTAACTCTCTGAAGCCAACCTTGACTTCTGTCTTCTATGTTTATTACTGCCTCCTCATCAAGGTCCCCGACAACAAGGGCGCCATTCCTGCCCTAGCCTTTGAAGTGGTACTTCTAAGATTGCTACTTTCATAGAATATCAAGCAAATGATGCTCCCTGAAGTTTTGTAATGGGTAAATATGTTCCTTATATTTCTCTCAGCTTATTTTATGTACGTTAACTCTGTATCTCTGGCTTAGTTTATTTTCTCTACACTCTTCCTTAGCCAGTCTCTGGGTGCTGACTCAGCGAACAAAGATCTTTCCCACGACAGCCATGGGAAGAAGTAGAAGCTCATGAATACTCATGCAATTATTATTGTTCTTCCTGTGACATCCGATTTCAAGTCAATCTTCCTCGGCAAATGGTGAGCTCCTCTAGGTCATGGGCTGTATTTTATTTAGCTGGGAGCCTACCAAGCGTTTCAGAGCGTGTAGACTCTCAATTATTGAACCAAAGACTTTTAAAGAGAAATACACATGTAAATGCTTAAATGGCCACTTGCAAAAATAAAGGTATTACTAATATTCTACCTTATTCTCTTTCAAGGGTAAAGTTTTTTTCTTTTTTTTTTTTAGTAATTGGCTTTCAAAATATAGTTTGTATCAGACAAAAGTTTCAGGCACAGAAATTACCCTAACTTTATTCAATCCTTTCTAGTTTCTTCTATTTCTGTCTTTCATTATTACCTTTTTCTTTTAATTTAGAGCTTGTCATCGGCAATGGAACTGACTGGACTACTTATCAGTTTTGTTCTATGGTTTGAAAATCACTGTCCCAATTTATCTGGAGAAGGATCCTTTTTCTATTTACGCTCCAGCACACCATCTGTGTGTTTCCCCTAGTCAGCAGTGGGACACTTTTCACTTCTGATGACCTGTGGCCACTCCTGAGTATTGTCTCCTCATTAGGAAAATCTCCACTCTCCGTGGCCTTCATGGAGAAGGAAATGTGGGACTTCTTAGGAAGAGCAGGTATCTGATCCTGTATGTCTCAAATCTGAGTCCAGTTGGGCCCGAGATCACCATTCAGAGCCCTTGTGGCCTCATGATCACACACGAGTGTACATGAATCCTCAGAGAAAACAGAGTCTCAAGTTGTAAAGAGTGAGGGAAAATGTTTCCTAACCACCAAATAGTTGTACAATACCTTTCTTCCATGCCCTTGGTACTTCCTCGTTATTCTTTGGAAGTGAAGTGAAGTCACTTAGTCGTGTCTGACTCTCTGTGACCCCATGGACTGTAGCCTACCAGGCTCCTCTGTCCATGGGATTCTCCAGGCAAGAATACTGGCGTGGGTTGCCATTTCCTTCTCCAGGAGATCTTCCCGACCCAGGGATCGAACCCAGGTCTCCCGTATTATAGGGAGACGCTTTACTGTCTGAGCAGCCAGGGAAGCTATGTATCTACCCTCTTCCCGCTTTCAAACTGTGCCCCTTGAGGTCTGCCAAGAATAGGAAAAGAGCCTGCTTTATACCCTCTGACTGACTCTTCCCAGGCACTAAATTTGATTTGAGCCGGCCATTCTGGGAAACATTGACTTCTATTCCTGGCCTTGGTTTCTGTCTATGGGGACTGGTGAGATGACCCTCTTCTTCAGACACACTGGGAGATAAAAGCTTTGCTGAGAATTGAGAGTAAACGCAAGACAGAGAGGGAAGCGGTGATGAATCCGTGGTGTCCTGGGTTCCCCCAGGCGCCGCAGACGTGACGATGTGTGTGAATTCAGTAGCCAGCATCCAGCATCTACTCAGGAGGGAAAGTTCTCTAGACCCATTACACATGAGAAGAGGGAATAATCAACAGCAACAGTAACAACAGACCTGGCCCAAGCCATCGGCTTAGGCAAGGCAAGCACCTGTGAGAAACTCAGCTTCTCAGTCCCATAAAATGAAGACCATAGCCTGCCCTGCTAATATCACACAGCTGCAGGGGAGTGTGCAGGAGACCCACGTGGGATGAAAATGCATTCCAAATATGGTTCAGTACCCTGTAAGTCCTATGATTTTAAAAAGAAATACAGCCCTAATGAAACATGAGGCCCACAAGATACTAATACGATCGCATTCCAAAAATGAGGGCAAAAAACTCGCATCTACACACAGGCATTCAGCTGGGTCATTTCACAGACCGCATCTCATTTCATTCTCAGAATGACAGTAGGATGAGGCAATGTTATTTTCTGTTTTTCACAGAGAAAGAAAGAGGTTCCGGGGGAAGAGCTAACTCGCCCTATTTCACAGCACAAGAAGACACTCAGAGTCTGAACTGGAAGGTAAACTCATGGCCAGGCTCCAGGGGCCCTTGCTTCTTTCTACTTCTGCTCAATATCCAGTAACCCAAAACTAATCGGAGACACCCAGGGTAGACCCCACTGTACAGGGCACAAATCCCAAGAATTTCAGGCATTAAGAACCCGGCAGGGAGGCTTTCCACAGAAGATTCCAGGATGAGCAAGCCCCTAAGCCGTCTGGATTCACCTCCAGGAGTAAACAACTGTTTTCTGGCCTTCCTTCCAGATCACGGATTCTGAGCTTGGTAAAAAATGAGTTATTTCTGAGTTAATCAGGAGACACTGTTTCTTGAAGCCACCAGGCTCCCCTGTCCTTTGCTGGCATTCCCTGATGGCAACCCCTATTCATTCTGTAGACTTAGAAGTCCACGAACACTTGACCTTGGCCTTTAGTTTTTAAACTGAAGAATGAGCTACTTGAGGTTGCTTGGATCCCAAGGACGGGGCTCTTGGGTTTTGGAAACACCTCTCTGTTCTTGGAGAAGACTTTTATTTTTAAATGTCCCCTGATAGCCGTTACTAGAATACTGCCAGCTTCCTGGCCGCATTCTGGCGAGAGAGATGAGCTGCCTTGGAGAGACTGTCTGAGGCTTGATGGGGACGCTGCCTTCTGAAGTTGTTACATCCCCTCAGTCTGTTTTTAGAAGGCTCTCAAAAAGAAGAGATAAACTGCTCGGTGCCCATGATAATGGAATGGGAAGGAGCCTAGCTGCCTGGATCAGGTGGCAGGGGAAGCTTGGGTCTTGGAGATACCGCTGGTTCTACATCAGCACCCACTTCCTGACCCCAGTCCAGCCCTGTGTATGCTGAGTCATTCTCGGAGCAACTAACTCTCTGGGATGTTAATCTGACCGCATCACCCCCTTGTTTCCAAAATTAAGCTGAACTCCTTAGCCTCCCCATCAAGACCCTCAGACTCCAGCTCCTTCCAACCTCTCCATCCTTCTTGCTCTCCCCTCTTCCACCCACCCTCCAGACCTGCAAGTCTGAAATAGTATGTTATGCCGTCACACCCTTAGTCAAGGTGTACCCTCCACCTGGAATGACTTTCCCCACCTCCTTGGCCTTGCTAACTTCCCTTTGCCCCCAAGGTCTAGTTTAAGCTTGTGCTTGCTCAGCCTGCCACTAATGTGGTCACTGCATCCCTTACCTGTGACCCCACAGCACTCTTCGCTCATCCTATCAGAGCCTTATCACACAACATGGTAATTATTCATCCCCATGTCTCTTTCCCCATGAAGCAGTGAATGTTATAAGGTAATGACCGTGTCCCATTCATCATAGCAGCCTCACTACTGCATGGTCCAGTTCTTGCACATATTAGACATTTAGTGAACTTGAAAGAGTCAATAAGGAAGAGAGAATGAGGGAAGAGGGAGGAGGGGTGTGTGCGTGTGTGTGTGTGTGTGTGTCCCACTCTTTGAGACCCTATGGCCTGTAGCCCACCAGGCTCCTCTGTCCATTAGGTTCTCCAGGCTAGAGTACTGGAGTGGGTTTCCATGCTCTCCTCCAGGGGATCTTCTCGACCCAGGGGTTGAACTCATGTCTCTCGTGGCTCCTGCACTGGCAGGTGGATTCTTTACCACTGTGCCACCTGGGAAGCCCGGGAGGTAGGCTAGAGTACTGGAGTGGGTTTCCATGCTCTCCTCCAGGGGATCTTCTCGACCCAGGGGTTGAACTCATGTCTCTCGTGGCTCCTGCACTGGCAGGTGGATTCTTTACCACTGTGCCACCTGGGAAGCCCGGGAGGAGGGGTGGGTCCTTCCAAACAAATGAAGGTGTCGTTCCTTATCATCAGAACGTCAAGAGCGCTGTAAAGTGCACACTCGGGGCCAGACCGATCGGGGCTGAACTCTGCCATGTCATGTCCTAGCTGTGAGAACCTGGGTGTGTCCCTTAACCTCTGTGTGATTCAACTTCCTCAACTGTAATGTGAGGATGAAAAGACTTGTGAAGAGGGATAAGTCAGTACATGTAGATCACTGAACGGATGCAGCAGGGCTTTAGGCAGAGTAGCACCAGCTACTCTAACAGCTCATCCTGGACTCAGCCGCTCACAGCCACCTCCTCCACAGTCTCTCAGAGACCCAGGCTCCTTCCACCTCGGGGCTCATCTTCCTCTGGGTCCTGAGGTTCTCCCTCTGTGGCTGGCAGATGGGAAAGAGAGCAAGGATTACCGAGAAAGGGAGGGGAGACATCAGCTCACAGTCCAGTGGTTGTAGCTGACCAAAGAGTGACTCAAAGCTCAGCTGTGGGCACTGAGAAGGGAAAGCCCTGGCCACTGGTGGGCACGAGAGCTCAGTGCTTCAGATGTCACTCGGCATATTGTGAGCTCTCAATAACTGTAGCTGCTGTTATTACAGGGAACGAAATCTCCTGAGAACCATCCTCCATGATTCTTGATGGATCATGAGGACATTTGTGATGGCCAAGGGCTAGCCCCCTCCCCAAGGAATGGGCTCTGGAATCAATATATTTTGTGGGCCTGTTCCGGAAGGACACCGCACGGTTACTGTCTTTCATCCACACAGGGGAGATGGTTTTGAGCTTATTGAACCACTCCAGTATTCTTGGGCTTCCCTGGTGGCTCAGCAGGTAAAGAATCCGCCTGCAATGCGGGAGACCTGGGTTTGATCCCTGGGTTGGGAAGATCCGCTGGAGAAGGGAAAGGCTACCCCCTCCAGTACTCTGGCCTGGAGAATCCCATGGACTGTATGTGTGACCATGGGGTCACCAGGAGTAGGACAGGACTGAGCGGCTTTCACTTTACTGCTGAGGAAACTACCTCAAGGAAGAGGAGCTGCGCACTGGAGCTCCATGGGGGCTCTAACAGCACCTGGGCCCAGGACATCTTTCTGGCAATAAACTTTACCTCTGTGTGGCCCAGTCGCCTCACCTGACTACTCAGGATCCCAGCTTCCACATCTGGAAAGTGTCGGAGTGGGAGGGTACCACTGTGGAGAGGATGCTCTCAGGACTTCTTTCTAGCTTTAAAAAGCTATTTTGTGAAATAAGGTCAATGAAGGGTCTTTACAGGAATAAAGAATTAATGGTGATTATATGCAATTGTAGAAAAAAATGTGATTGGATCCTGTATGTAGTTTTACCTCTATGAAAGGTACAAATTGGCTCTGCCTCGATGGGAGAATTGTGCTGCTTTCTAGAGGGATCTGGCTATGGTTAACTGTGCAGATTTGACCAGAGCAAATATATTTTGTTAAGTATTTTTCCCTAGAAACACTCAGGTTTTTACACTGCAATTGCAATTAAGAATAGCTAACATTTAGTTAATTAGCACAAACATACTCAATTGTCAATTGAAATGACTCGGATCAGTGAAAAAAGCAGCAAGCTCAGATGGACTCCATGGGGTTTCAGTTTTATAAAGATATGCATGCCTTTCTTTGAAGTCTGCCTCAAGAAGCTTGGGTCTGCCCAACACCCTAGCCTATTGATCTAATCTGGAAGAGCATCTTGATGTCATGAAAGTTTAATTGTTTAAAGAATTCCCTGATTCAATTGTTCACCCTTTTGTAAGATTATTAAATATAGTGTGACATACAGAGGCAATTTGGGCAAAACTTTGGCAGGAGGTTGCAAATAGTAGCTGGCTTGTTTTCAGCTAACTCTTTTGGGACACAAAGAGGTAGAAAAATACAGATACCAAAGCAGACCACAGTATTCCCAAAACTATGCTGTAAACAACGTGTGAACAAAAACTGTCCCCAGTCAAAAGGCCGGGTTTGATATAATGACTTTCCTGGGGCTCCAGCTTCTAAATGGCCTGAAGATGACTAGTTAGAAGGACGTTGGGGCTGGGTCAGAGGTGACTCAGAGGCTGAGATTATTCAGTTCAGGTCAGTTCAGTTCAGTTCAGTCGCTCAGTCGTGTCCGACTCTTTGCGACCCCATGAATTGCAGCACGCCAGGCCTCCCTGTTCATCACCATCTCCCAGAGTTCACTCAGACTCACGTCCATTGAGTCTGTGATGCCATCCAGCCATCTCATCCTCAGTCGTCCCCTTCTCCTCCTGCCCCCAATCCCTCCCAGCATCAGAGTCTTTTCCAATGAGTCAACTCTTCGCATGAGGTGGCCAAAGTACTGGAGTTTCAGCTTGAGCATCATTCCTTCCAAAGAAATCCCAGGGTTGATCTCCTTCAGAATGGACTGGTTGGATCTCCTTGCAGTCCAAGGGACTCTCAAGAGTCTTCTCCAACACCACAGTTCAAAAGCATCAATTCTTCGGCGCTCAGCCTTCTTCACAGTGCAACTCTCACATCCATACATGACCACAGGAAAAACCATAGCCTTGACTAGACGGACCTTAGTCGGCAAATAATTTCTCTGCTTTTGAAAATACTATCTAGGTTGGTCATAACTTTTCTTCCAAGGAGTAAGCATCTTTTAATTTCATGGCTGCAGTCACCATCTGCAGTGATTTTGGAGCCCCAAAAAATAAAGTCTGACTCTGTTTCCACTGTTTCCCCATCTATTTCCCATGAAGTGATGGGATCAGATGCCATGATCTTTTTCTGAATATTGAGCTTTAAGCCAACTTTTTCACTCTCCTGTTTCACTTTCATCAAGAAGCTTTTTAGTTCCTCTTCACTTTCTGCCATAAGGGTGGTGTCATCTGCATATCTGAGGTTATTGATATTTCTCCCGGCAATCTTGATTCCAGCTTGTGTTTCTTCCAGTCCAATCTTGCCATAGAGGGTAGTATATGTTTAGTAAACTCATCTTCTCTGTTCCCTTAAAGTATTTGTCCAGTGTCTCTCAGGCTTATAATCTAGAAATTATACACTTTAAGAAGAAATGGAGTCCTCCCTGCTTCCCTTTGAGGTGGTACAACTTTATATGCTGATTGTATCACCAACCCAGCAGAGTGGGTTTCCAACAAGGGGCTTTCTGCCCCCCATCACTCACAGCAATAGAGGCCACATTTGGTTCTGAAGCAAAGAAAAGTTGTATTCTTTTTTTCAGAGGATGAAGAGGTGCCACTCTCATTGTAGAGCATGTGCTTCTTCTGATTGCCGCTGTTGGTGGGGCTGCTTTATAGAGACCTTTTGCGATAGGGCAAAGTTCTCATGGGTTGGGCACAGCTGTGCTGCTCAGGACTTCCCTGGTAGCCCTGTGATAAAGAACCTGTTGGCCAATGCAGGAGACTTGAGTTCAATTCCTGAGTCGGGAAGATCCCCTGGTGAAAGAGATGGCAACCCACTTTAGTATTCCTGCCTGGGAGATCCCATGGACAGAGGAGCCTACTGGGCTACAGTCCATTGGGTCACAAACAGTTCCACACAGCTTTGCCTGAGTAAGCACGCAGGTGCTGCTCCCTCTCCAGATCACAGTGCAGGCACAGCCTCTCTGCATGTTGCCACCATCTTGAATCTGCACTTGGCCACAGAGCTGAGATGTCAGGGGCAGCTGTTTTTCATGAGACACTCTAGTCTGAAGGACTGGCCAGGTGCAAGGTCTCTTTGCCCAGCAAGTGAAACTAGACAAAGCACAAAGGAAAAGAGAAAAAGGAAAAAAAAAGGTTACACTTCATTTTATTACAGATTTTATTTTTATTTCCTGGGAAATGATAATGTATTTTGTTTTTGACAAATATGTATAACGGCCACTTCAATTTTTATCTACACTGGTGAAAAGTAATCTCATTTTTCTCCATTGAACACTATAATATTGTTAGACATTCCTCACCATCCATCGGTCTAAGGCAATTGGCTGAGATATGACTCTCCTAACCATCCCCACTCCTCCTTGGTCCCAGGAGTATTGAGACCTTGCTGCTTCAGACCACAGTCCACTGACTTCCAGAGTGTGTCCCAGCAGCACCTCTGCCTCAGGCTCCTTTGCTCCTTTGCTGTGGTCTCCCAAGGGGTGTCAGCATGGAGGATGGAGAAGGGTAGTGGAGACCTTGAACTTCTAGTCAAAGGCAGGATACATTCTCTAGAGCTGTGACTGCCATATGTGTCTTTAGGACTGAGCAGCAGCCTTAAGCATTTAGGCCTTGTTTACTTCTATCTGTAGCCTTCAAGTCCACTAAATTACCATCTTACCACTACCCCAACCCACACCCCACCACAAAATATCTAGTAAGATGCCTCTTTTACATAAATATTCAAATATGCTGAATTTACCTCAAAATATTGATCATAGTTTAAAACTAAATATTTCTGTGGCTGTCTGATTAATGCATTTTCCCCCATAAACTATAAATTCAATGAAATCAAAAAGTTTATCAGTTTGATCACCACTATATAAAATAGCTGGAAAAATGTTCCCAGTTAGGTTCTTTTGAATAAACTGATGATTAAAACATTAAAGACTATTAACTAGGCTGAAAATTTAACAAAGAGGTAATATCATATTTATTTTTCTGTCTCTTATTATCTTTAGCTGGGAGAAGGCAATGGCACCCCACTCCAGTACTCTTGCCTGGAAAATCCCATGGATGGAGGAGCCTGGTAGGCTGCAGTCCATGGGGTCGCTAAGAGTCAGACATGACTGAGTGACTTCACTTTCTCTTTTCACCTTCATGCATTGGAGAAGGAAATGGCAACCCACTCCAGTGTTCTTGCCTGGAGAATCCCAGGGACGGCGGAGCCTGGTGGGCTTCTGTCCGTGGGGTCGCACAGAGTCGGACACGACTGAATCAACTTAGCAGCATTATCTCTAGCCTAGTCTTTTATATGAAATAGACAATACATGCATAATTGAAACAAAAGGACAACAGCATTGTTTAAGTCTCCTGCTTGAGAATTTTTTTAAAGTCTTCTCTGTATGACAGATCCATGGTCACCAGCAGCTGTGGGACCATATTTTTTTTAATAGGTCATAATTAAAAGGGAAAGATAAAGGTTTTCCTTTAATGTCAATATTAAGTTCTGTATAAAGATTCTGATTTGCACAACTTGTGTCATATGATTTTCCCTGAGCCAACTTCTGTGGTCAAAAGGGTGAAATGTTGTGACTGATGGTTAAATGTACACCCAACAGAAAGAGGGCAGATGTGCTCTGATCAGGAGCTCAAAGAGTCATATGGAATAAGGAACAGGTCATTCCCAAGGATATAGAGCTGTTGTTCTAACAGAAACAAAAAAGATGCAGAACTTCTGTCATATACACCACCACCATCGTTGTCATCAACAACAACCAATATTTACTGCAATTCTTATGAATATACAGTAATTGGGAAAGTTGAGAGTGTGATAGACAGAGGTGAAATAGTTCATTAATGATTTATAATCAGATAGGCTATACTTTATTCATAAGTTAATATTCTTAATTTACTAGGGATAAATTTTTTAGGCAAAAGTAGATTCCATCAGCTGCTGCAGACTTTACGGTTAATGTTTAAAATAGAGATTGAGAAAGCTGTATCTGAAGTTGAGTCTTCCATTATGAGTGGTGATAAGAAACTTGTCTCTGCTTTGATTTCAAAAAGTCATTTCACTTTGGAGTCTCAAGAAATATTGACTTTCCCTAAAAACATTCCCCTTAAGTGAAACTACTGAGGATTTTTTAAAGGCAGTTAAATAAAAGCTAGTATTTTTTTTTTTCTTTTTTTCCCTTTGCTAAACGGAATCCTTACATTATGCATGATAATAAGTCTAGGTCTAAAGTGATTCATTTTAGTAGGACTACCCAGGGAATCAGATAAAATAAAACCAAAAGGTTAGTGTTTTACAAAAACTAAATGAAAGGCCAAACATCAAAGTTTGGAATTATGTTTGAAACGATTTTTGAATGGGTTCAATATTTGCTTAATTGAGGTTCTCCCTCAGTGAACATGAGGCTCCTCATTTTTTCCCTGTTTTGCTTCACGTCTGTTTTTAAAGACAATTTAGTTTTCTCTAATCCTCAGAAATCAAGATTTGCTAATCCTTCCAACAACCATTCCATTCCTCACTGCACATGAAAGCTTTTGCTCAAAAGTGAAATACACTCTTGTCTTGGTTTTAATTCATTCAACTCCACTCTCAAAACTTTGTTTTATTTCTTTTTTGGCAATCTAGTCTATCCATAGCTCCTTTGAATAGCTGTTATGTCCTGGTACTTTTTCAATCATTCGTTTTAGAATTGCTATACTAACATTTATCCCCAACTTACCTATAACTCTAGCCTCTCTGGACATTCCATTATGCCATTATATCTCAGATTCCAAGGAGATATGTCCCCAGGTGACAAGAGTTTATTCTTCTTTTTTGCTTATTATGGACAACCTCTTTCAGAGGAAATTCAGTGTCTCTCTGTCTACTCTCATTTCCTTTCAGATTCTACCTGGCACCGTATTCACATCTAATTACCTCTAGCTCAATGTTTGCATTTCTACACACTAATTAATTCTCTTCTTCTCCCAGAATTAACATTGTTCAAAGGATATCATCGAATGGTTGATTTATGATGTCAAATTCTGAAATAAAAAAGGATATATTTGTAGTATGTCTTTATTTTAAAAGTCTTTGCCATTTCTACTGGCTTTTTCAATCAAGAATTATAGAGTGAATTTTGAACTATAGTCTGCATACATGCTAAGTCGCTTCAATTGTGTCTGACTCTGCGACCCTATGGACTATAGCCTGCCAAGTTCCTCTGTCCATGGGATTCTCCAGACAAGAATACTGGAGTGGGTTGCCATGGCCTCTTCCAGGGGATCTTCCTGACCCAGGGGTAGAATCCGTGTCTCTTAGGTCTGCTGCATCGGCAGGCGAGTTCTTTACCACTGGTGCCACCTGAGAAGTTATGCTAATTAGCTGTGTGTTTTGCAGCAAGTTGTCACTCTCATTTCTGTCTCTTTTTCATTATAAAATAAGAATAGTAGGCAACTCAAGTAATCTATGAGTTTTCTTGAAGCCCCCAAAGTCAAGATATTTATTGAAAGCAATTAACACTATGTCATAACAAATAACCCCCAAGTTTTAATAGCTTGACACAATAAAATGTTATTTCTTATTCATATCACACCTCAGTGCCACTCAGGTAGTTCTTCTGGGTGACTACCAAGTAACAACTCAGGGATCCAGGAATCTTCTATCTAGTGTCTTTGCTATCCTTCAGGCTCAGCACAGAGGTCTCTGCTGTCATTCAGTTAGCCAATGAGCAGAGAGAGTGTAAAATCTCATGCAGCATTTTAAAAACAGACCCCAAAATAGCATACATTAATTTAGCCACATTCCACATTCCATTGGCCAGAACTCAGTTATCTGGTCTTAAACTTACTGTAGAGGTCTTAAACTTACTTTAAAAGGAACTAGGAGACAGAGTCTTTCTGCGTGTCCAAGAAGGAAAATCAAGATTTTAGCAAATTTCTACCACACCCTTCAATATAATGAGACTAGTAATTTCCTTGTTTCTCTGCCATCCAGTTTCCCATTCTTCCTATCTCAATTGGTTTGATTGATGTTCTTTATTATTGTGCAAGGATCCCAGTTTTACCATTTACTAGCAACTTGCATGACTTCTGACCTTCAGTTTTTTTCATCTGTATCAGGTTTACCTGAGAAAAAAACTAAGCTGTCAGAGATGTAGTATGGGCTCAAAACATTTTATTTTTGCTTCCATTTTGTTNTGATGTTCTTTATTATTGTGCAAGGATCCCAGTTTTACCATTTACTAGCAACTTGCATGACTTCTGACCTTCAGTTTTTTTCATCTGTATCAGGTTTACTTGAGAAAAAAACTAAGCTGTCAGAGATGTAGTATGGGCTCAAAACATTTTATTTTTGCTTCCATTTTGTTCTTGTATATTAGAAATAGTATCTCATCTATTAAACCTCTACCTTATTATCTCTATAAACAAACAAACAAAAAAAAGCTATTATCTTAAATTCTAAAGCCTATCTATAGACGTAAATCAACTTACTCTTCATTTCTGACCTTTCCTTATTTAAAACCTTATTGCTATATGATCTCTGTGTCTGCAGTTGTCCAACTTCTCTACTCTGCTAGGAATATTTCACAAATATTTTACCTTGAACTTTCTAGATATATAGCCAACACTGTAGATAAGGTTGTTTATCTGATTTGTTGATAAAGATAGTTAATATTCTTTTTGCTTCAATGTTTGATATTTCATTATCTCTACCATTATCCATTACCACCTCTATCAGTCAGAGGAAGTTTCTTCTATGGCTTTGACTAAAGCATTATTTGAGTGATAGCAACTATTACCTAAAATGAGATTTGGGGTTTGTATCGGAACAGATGAAAGCTTCCATGCATGAGCTATTAAAGCTTGTAAAAAACATTTTATACTGAACCTAATAGTGACCCACTTCAAGTTTATATTCCAAAAAATGCAACTATATTTAAAATTCAGGGCTCTCTCTCTTGAGCTGTATGAGGTAGGACAATGACCTCTCTGTGCTCAGTTTTCTCAACTATCAGTTTATAACCTGTGTTTCTTCTTTACCTAAAAATGATGATTTATATTATTTGTGAGAGGCTCCTTGTTTTTGTAAATATCTTTCCAGTTAAATATCTTTCCAGTTACATGGAGAAGGAAATGGCAATCCACTCCAGCACTCTTGCCTGGAAAATCCCATGGACAGAGGAGCCTGATAGGTTACAGTCCATGGGGTCGCAAAGAGTCGGACACGACTGAGCGACTTCACTTTCACTTTCACTTTCCAGTTACAGCAAAATATTTTTTCTTTCTACAAATCACACATACACCTGTGGTAGGTTGAATAATTTCTTCCCAAAACTTATGTCTACTCAGAAACTCAGAAATTAGGAAGAAGTAAGGAAGGATTTTTCTCTGGAATCTTCAAAAGGAGTGTGGCCTTGCTGACAACTTGATCCCTAAACTCTAGCCCTCAAAACTGTGGGAGAATTAATTTCTGTTGTGTTAAGCCACCAGTACTTACTTATGGTAGTTCTAGGAAAATAATATAATGGCTTACAATTGTTTTTAACCATTGTAATTACTCTTTTAACTTGTTCATCTTCACCATAGTTCAGAGTTCTCCCAGTGATGTTCTTTTTCAGTAGTGTATCCTCTGTATTACTCATAACCCGCTAAGCAGAAGTCTATTAATAGTTATTAAAATGAATGAATGAATAACTCAATTCATATTGTCTTGGCACTGTTATGCTGTGAATAACTAAACTTTTCTCAGATAACAAGGAAAAAGTGTATTAATATCCTCAGTCAACAATTCTCAAAATTCACCCCAATGAATCATTTTTGCCAAAATCTTATTTATGCATAAGACAAGAATGAGAATTTGGTGACCATCAGATTTTCTTGAATATGAATGCTTATGTTACTGTTTTGGTGTCTCCCTCTCTTGTTATAGTTTCACTGGACTGAGTACCTATGGAAATTGTAGAAGAGGCAAATGAAAGAGCAGCTTAAGAGTCCGATTTTATAAACAACATGGACAGCAGCAGCAAGGAGCATCCATGCCTATATTTCTTCTGTTTTCAAAATCCTGCTTTACTTCTGATGACAAAGCTTATCCTATCTCAATGATTGTTCCATCCCAATACAAATCCTCATATATTGCTGAAGAAGATACTATGCAATGTGAAGATTTTATAACTGTATCATTTCAAGGACAGTTACATAAAACATTCTGAAATAAATTCCAGATTCTATATTGTGTGAGATTCGGGAGTAGTTATGTCCACTTTATTTCCTACAGCTATGTGGTTTCATTGGTGATTGTTATTATCATTTAGTTGCTAAGTCATGTCTAACTTTGCAACCCCATGGACTGTAGCCTACCAGGCTCCTCAGTCCATGGAATTTCCCATGAAGTGGGTTGCCATTTCCTGCTGCAGGGGACCTTCACAACCCAGGGATCAAACCTGTGTCTCCTGCAATGGCAGGTGGATTCTTTACCACTGAGCCACCAGAGATTCCCTCATTGATGATTACTAAGAATTTAAGTTCTTTGTGGACTGACACTGTGTTCTGTTCACTGCTGTATCCTCAGAAAATTGGAAGATTGCCTGAAATGTTCTATGTAACCAGTGAATATTTTTAATGAAATGTCCCTTTCCTAATTTACCATGCTGCTGATGACTCAGTGATCAGATTCTGCTTTTATGTGCATTCCATGAGATAACTAGAGCAGGGTTTTCAACTTGTACAGTTTCACTGCCAGGGAGGTTTACCATATTCTCTACTCCCCTAGCAAATTCAGCAATGAACACTCCAGCTGGAGCACTTCTTTTTCTCACTGACTCCAGTGTTCACCTGAGCACTACTCCTTCATGCTCAGCCTGGACCCTATTATAGAGGTTTGATCATCGCAACATTTTTCAAGAACAGCTGATTCAAGGACTAGGGTCATCTATACCATGAATTACAAAAGTTAATTAGTATAGGTAAGTAAAGTTTTAACAAGTTATGCATTTTTCTGTATTATTGTGAAGTATTACTTTTCTTTTGAACAGAAAAATAAAGGTTTAGAATAGATTAAGCGTAATGTCAATCTCTTGTCTTTCTCTCTCTATCTTTCTCAACTGCTTTTAAAACTATTATCATGGCTCACAGCTTAAAGATTTGGCACAAAACTAAATCTCCCAAGGTCTTCACGAAATAAAGCTTTTCTTTTCTCAACTTGAGATTAAAAGGTTTAAGAATTAAAAAAAGTTGGAAGGGTTAACACTGTGCTGCTTTAGTCCATATCAAAGTTTCTCAACTGCTTTTAAAACTATTATCATGGCTCACAGCTTAAAGATTTGGCACAAAACTAAATCTCCCAAGGTCTTCACGAAATAAAGCTTTTCTTTTCTCAGCTTGAGATTAAAAGGTTTAAGAATTAAAAAAAAGTTGGAAGGGTTAACACTGTGCTGCTTTAGTCCATATCAAAGTGGAATGTTTACTTCAGCTTTTTTCCTGTTTGGCCTTCATTTATCTTTATTGGGGCTGAAATCATAAAGAGAAGTTTCCACTGCCACCCAGTAAGTCAATAACTGCACACCCAGACATCTGAATGGAAACCCTGGCTGGGAATTCTTCCAAATCTGGGAGATAGTTAAGCTAGCTAAGAGAAAAAGCAGAGGAGCAAGGAGATTTTAAACCAAGAGTAATTAGTAGACTCAGAACAGCAACTTACCTTTCAGGCTTAAACCAGGAAGCTGCATTCATAGCATAGGCGCTGAACAGGCAAGCTCTGGTCTCCACTGTTTCATTCCTATCCATGCCTGCCACTTGCTTGTCATGTGAGTTTGCACAAGTTTGCACAAAAAAGCTGACATTTGTACAGTCTGTGTGCCTCAGTTTCTGCATGCATAAGACAGATAAAACAGGTTGTTGAAAGGAGTAAATGTGTGAATATGTATAGAGTGTTCATACAGTGCCTGACAGTAAGAACTAATTAAGTGGGAGCTATTTTTGCAAAGGTGGATGTATTAGGCCATCTTAGCATGAACTGTAAAACACTTATGTAAATAATTTCCCTTTTCTGAATCTGTGTTCACTATGCCACCCTCTGATAATTTGGCTTTCCTAGAGGGTCTGTAGAGATCTCTCAGTATCTAGAGAGAATCACTCATCTGTACAAACAGAAAATGATTTAGCTGGCCATAACATCCATTCCTCTTGAGAGTTTCATTTCTCTCTTTAGAAAATGTATGTAACAGACACTTACTTAATGTTATGGATTATTAAAATCCTATAAATTTATCTCTTTTAATAGATCAGAACTTTGAGGAAAATATATGGATAATATAATTTGCTCAAAGTCACATAATAGTAAGTGATAGAGACTTTGTTCAAGCCTAGAATTCTTCCCTTTTTTCATATACCAGGTGATGCTCTCTGTGCTGTAGCAAGAGTACATCTTGTGTGGTGGTCACCAAGCTCTCTTCTATTATCAGTTGGACTAAAAAGTCTAGTTGAGGGTAAAAATCTAGTTAAGTGAATCCCTTCTATTTGAGTGAAAGACTCCTCAGCAGAGTGGACCTGGGTTGCATCCTCCTTGAGGAATGGAAAATAAATCCATATAAAATTATTTACTTTGAGGAGTCCATGGAAAGCAGCTTCCCATTTTGTTTGTTTGCTTGTTTCTTCTATGATAGTTTACAAACTTCAGTGTGCATCCAAGTCGCCTGGAGGACTATGATCACACCCTCGAGGCTGGACTCATCCTTGGAGTTCCTGATTCAGGAGACCTGGGCTGAAGCCTGAAGCTTTGCATTTCTAACGCTTTCTCTTGTGATGATGATGTTGCTAGCACTGGAACTGTGCTTTGACTATCTTAAAATCAGTGGAGTCAGTGCTCTTAAATTTTTCATGTGTGAACTCAGTAAAGCTTAGCTGATCTGATATTAATCTTTAACTAAAATCCTTTTTTCCACCTTTGTTAACTACTTCAGTTTTTCTTCATTAATCAAAAAGTCCTGATACAAACCAAATAGATCTTGAGTTACCCAAAGCATCACTGAAGTCATTCATTTAATGGCTTACTAATCTTCAGCGATATAGCACAATATTTATATCCTTTTGCTCTTTCAGATTGCATTATTAATTCAGTGACTGTGAAAATATTTTTTTATTTTTATTACCTTTAAAATGACATTTTATATAAGATGCCATCTCCTGGACAATGAAATGGCAACCCACTCCAGTATTCTTACCTGAAGAATCCCATGGTAAAAGCCTGGTGGGCTATAGTCCATGGGGGTCACAAAGAGTCAGATACAACTTAGCAACTAAACAAACAAACAATATATCATTACAACATGTCTGATTAAATAAAGAATGCAAGAAAGAAATTGCATACAGGGATTTGGGGATTTTGTTTATTTATGTTACATATCTGATGGAATTCACTTTAAGGTCTTGCCCTTAGGTGCTAATTCTGAAGGAAGTTCTCAGAACAGGTAAAACAATCATGAAAATAGTATTTGGAGTTAAAGGGTTGGAGATACTTTAAAGAGCTAATCAGCAGATTTTCCTTAATAAGTTACTATTCCTGTGGCATTTTACTTATACGCAGAATTGACTGTTCATCATTATCATACTTTACCACTTCCTTCCTCCCCACAAGCAACCACAGTATAGTACCAAAAAATGATGAATGGAAAAAAAGGAGTGACTTCAGATTATTAACAATAGTTATAATGAGAGCAGCAACAGTGTACATGCTGACCAAAGGCCAGCCCTGTCCTAATAAGCAGAGTTTCTCAACATTCGCCTACAGACTGGATAATGCCTTGTTGTGGCGACTGGCAATAGTTTACAAACTTCAGTGTGCATCCAAGTCGCCTGGAGGACTATGATCACACCCTCGAGGCTGGACTCATCCTTGGAGTTCCTGATTCAGGAGACCTGGGCTGAAGCCTGAAGCTTTGCATTTCTAACGCTTTCTCTTGTGATGATGATGTTGCTAGCACTGGAACCGTGCTTTGACTATCTTAAAATCAGTGGAGTCAGTGCTCTTAAATTTTTCATGTGTGAACTCAGTAAAGCTTAGCTGATCTGATATTAATCTTTAACTAAAATCCTTTTTTCCACCTTTGTTAACTACTTCAGTTTTTCTTCATTAATCAAAAAGTCCTGATACAAACCAAATAGATCTTGAGTTACCCAAAGCATCACTGAAGTCATTCATTTAATGGCTTACTAATCTTCAGCGATATAGCACAATATTTATATCCTTTTGCTCTTTCAGATTGCATTATTAATTCAGTGACTGTGAAAATATTTTTTTATTTTTATTACCTTTAAAATGACATTTTATATAAGATGCCATCTCCTGGACAATGAAATGGCAACCCACTCCAGTATTCTTACCTGAAGAATCCCATGGTAAAAGCCTGGTGGGCTATAGTCCATGGGGGTCACAAAGAGTCAGATACAACTTAGCAACTAAACAAACAAACAATATATCATTACAACATGTCTGATTAAATAAAGAATGCAAGAAAGAAATTGCATACAGGGATTTGGGGATTTTGTTTATTTATGTTACATATCTGATGGAATTCACTTTAAGGTCTTGCCCTTAGGTGCTAATTCTGAAGGAAGTTCTCAGAACAGGTAAAACAATCATGAAAATAGTATTTGGAGTTAAAGGGTTGGAGATACTTTAAAGAGCTAATCAGCAGATTTTCCTTAATAAGTTACTATTCCTGTGGCATTTTACTTATACGCAGAATTGACTGTTCATCATTATCATACTTTACCACTTCCTTCCTCCCCACAAGCAACCACAGTATAGTACCAAAAAATGATGAATGGAAAAAAAGGAGTGACTTCAGATTATTAACAATAGTTATAATGAGAGCAGCAACAGTGTACATGCTGACCAAAGGCCAGCCCTGTCCTAATAAGCAGAGTTTCTCAACATTCGCCTACAGACTGGATAATGCCTTGTTGTGGCGACTGGCCTATGCATAGCACCATGTCTCAAAGGATCCCTGACTCTACTGACTTAGATGCCAGTAAATGGCAACCCACTCCAGGACTCTTGCCTGGAGAATCCCATGGAGGGAGGAGCCTGGTAGGCTACAGTCCATGGGGTCGCAAAGAGTCGGACACGACTGAGCGACTTCAAAAAAAAAAAAAAGCACCCTCCCAGTTGTAACAACCAAAATTGGCCCAGCTGACAACCACTGATATAAAATATATAAGATTATAATCTCTATTTCATAAACGTGGCATTAGAAATTGAATTTGTCCAGCTTTCCACAATTAATTAGTACCAGAACAGGGATTCAAGTCCAGACCCTCAGATTTGTCCAGTCTTAAAAAGTTGAATAAAATGGGAGCTGCAAACTTCTTTAGGCCAGGATAGGACAATCAGCTGTGATTAATTTCCTCTAAATCCAACTTTTATAAATGAATGTTGCCATATTTAGGCTCTAAATTGTATAGTCTAGTTTTTGCCTTAATCTTTGTTAGACAAATTATGTTCTTGAATACAGTCCAGTGTCCAGTTATAACACAAGGACTATTATACAGTCCAGGACAAATTATAAGTCCTTGAATACAGTCCATACATCTGTTGTTATGGCAACAACAGATGCTGTTTGCTTGTGACTAGTAACAGTAGTTAAAATAGCTACTGTACCAAGTAGGGTTTTAACTGGCAAGGCTGTGTTGTTCATCAGTCTCTGGTTACTGCCTAGCTGAGGCAGGATTTATGTCTTTTTTAACTTATTAATTTACTTAATTGGCTGTTCTGGGTCTTAGTTGTGGCACTCAGGATCTTTAATCTTCATTGTGGCATATGAGTTCTTTAGTGCAGCATATGAACTCTTAGTTTCGGCTTGTAGGATCTAGTTCCTTGACCAGAGCTCAAACCTGGGCCCCCTGCATTGGGAGCACAAAGTCTTAGCCACTGGACCATCAGGGAAGTCCCAGGACTGATGTCTTGATATGCATTTATTTTGCTGTGTATTTCCTTAGTTGGATCTTAGGATATTGTTCATAGCCTCCTCTCTCCCCTCTCCCCTTTCTATAGTAAGGTCCAAACTTGTGTTTTCTTAATTGATTCATCACATAAATACTATATGTATAAACTTCAACTGAAATTGGGATATAGTGTGTATTTTAAATCAACTACATGTGAATAGATAGATAATAGATAGGCAGACAAGCAGACAGGTAAGAGTCAGCTGTGGAAAGTATGGAATCTCTATCCTTCTAAGAGTTAATCAGGGGCTCATGTTCTATCCTGAATGGAAAGAACTGGTGATTGTAGTAACTCCTTTGGGAAAGAGGACTATTTACCTATAAGGCAGTTGGGAAGTATTTAAAGGTCGATAATGTAGGATCATGTATGGATGTGAGAGTTGGACTGTGAAGAAAGCTGAACGCTGAAGTATTGATGCTTTTGAACCAGTCCATCCTAAAGAGGATCAGTCCTGTGTGTTCATTGGAAGGACTGATGCTGAAGCTGAAACTCCAATACTTTGGCCACCTCATGTGTAGAGTTGACTCATTGGAAAAGACCCTGATGTTGGGAGGGAATGGGGGCAAGAGGAGAGGGGAACGACAGAGGATGAGATGGCTGGATGGCATCACTGACTCGATGGACGTGAGTCTGAGTGAACTCTGGGAGTTGGTGATGGACAGGGAGGCCTGGCGTGCTGCAATTCATGGGGTCACAAAGAGTCGGACACGACTGAGCGACTGAACTGAACTGAACTGAACTGAACTGCATGTAGGGTCATTTACTCCAGAAAAGAACCGGCTGAACAGATATGGCATTATAAACTATCTAATTAAGGTAATTATAGATAGGAGAGAAGGGCTCATAATTTATATTTAGACTATAATATAGAAAGAAAGAAAATGGATATGTGTTATCAGCACAACACACACACAGAAAATCAAGTACTTAACTTTTGTTGCACTAGATCCTATAAGATTTGCTAGGATTAAGTAACTGTCAGAAAGCATACTCATATGCTTTTATGTACCTAGGAAAATATTGTTAAAGGTTTAGTTCCTACATGAGGAAAAATAAAAATCTCATTAAAGGATATAAAACAAATATCTCAGCAAATGGAAAGACAAATCAGGTTTTAGATGAGATAAGCTAGAATAGAAAATTTTATGCTTCTAAAACAAATGTGGACTTAATATCAATCAGAATCCCAGCTGGATATTTTTGAATATGTAAAAAAATGTCTTACAATTTATATACAGAATAGGTTTTATCGATCTCTTTCACCCCTTTCCACATACAAAAGAATAGTAAGAGATAGCATAACCATAGAAAACCCTGTAAAATACTGATATTCAATTATCATTTTATCAGCATGACATAAATCTGTAGAAGAAAAAAGGTATCTAGAAATGAATTATGGTATATAATTTATATTTGACAAAGGTTACTACCTTTCATCTCACAGAGAAAAGAGGTATCATTAATAATTAGCCCTGGCACAATCAACTATCTATTTGCATCTTATACCTTGTGCAAAAAAAAAAATTTCAGATGAATTGAAGATTTCTTTGTAAACAGTTAAAAAAATAAGTTTTGGAAACATCTAGGAGACTACTATGTATACAATAGCTAACAGCAAGGATGACCTCTTAAGTAATACTGAAAACTCAGAAGCCATAAGAGATAAGATACATAAATTTGTAGCAAAATATAACACAGACAAAATCCAAAGGTGTGTAATAGTTTTGAAAGAAAAGTATGTGTGCTGAAGAATACTGATAATGTTGTCTCTACAATACACACAGGACACTGAAAAATTTGTCAAGATGAGAATAGTAGTTCAATAATAGTCAATTCACAGAGATCATCTTCAAGTGATCAAGTATATGAAAATAATGCTCTGTTAACTTTTTATGTAAAAATAAAATAACTAAGAGACACCACATTACAGCTGTGAGCCTGACAATTTGACAGGGTGATAACTTGATGGGCAAGTGTAAAAACCTAAAGTATTAAAAACATTTTGGAATGCAATGTCTCTTAAAATTAAAAATACATATACCCTCTGACACAGAAACCCCTCTTCTTGTTAGTCCAGCCATAAAATAAACCACCAATAGGAAGGATATTTATTGCAGTGCGTTCACAGTAGCCAAATACTACATAGGAAGTGATGGCTCTTCAATAGGAGAATGACTGATAATACGGTAAATACATATGACTCCTCTGCAGCCACTAAAAGTAAAACAAACACATAAGAGGCTTCCCATGTGGCTCTAGCAGCAAAGCTCTTGTCTGCAAATGCAAAAGATGTAAGAGATAAGGGTTCAGTCCCTGGGTCAGGAAGATCCCCTGGAGGAGGAAATGGCAACACACTCTAGTATTCTTGCCTGGAAAATTCCATGGCCAGAGTAGTCTGGCGGGCTACAGGCAATGGGGCCAAAAAGAGTTGGATATGACTGAGCAACTGAGCACACAACCATAAGAAACATAGTTCCTTCCAGAAGAAGCTTAAAAATTCAGGGAGGATCTAAAATTTACATTTATTAAAATTAAGTAGATGTGTTTCAGCCTTGACCCGATATGGTTGCTTAAATCAATTGCAGGTTGGAGAGTTAAGGAGAGGTTTATTTAAAAGAGCCCATTACACCAGGTAAAGGGGAAATCAAAGATCGGAAAATGAAGTGCACAAGTATTCAACACTTCTAGCACTTGCCTCATTTCTGGTGCTCAGGCCTATCTCAATCCTGTATAACTCAACAGGAAAGAAGGACCACAGCTCAACTAGTAAAGTGTTTCTAAGCATGATACACAACTGTATCTAAAATGATAGGAATCTTGAGGATAGCATCTAAGGTTTCTGTTTGAAGTAAACTTATTTAACTTACCAAAGTACTCTGCCAATCCTTAGCTTTATCCTGATTCTTATTTATGTACACAGACATAATAATTTGTAAGAGCTTCTGAAATATTGCTTGATTATGCTGGACTTTATGGCTCGCATTTCTATAGCATGAAACAATAAGGACCTTGAGAAAGTGGCCATCTGTTCAATAATAACAACCACCAATCATCCACCCCTTCCCCCCTGGCTTCCAGAACTGGGCTGTGCAGTTTCCTTAACTTGGAGATATTTTGACAGAGCATTAGTTCCTTCCTCAGAATCCAACATAGTGCTTGCTGTATACTAGGCATGCAATAAATATTTGTTGAATAAAGCTCCATGAATAAATATGGAGCTTATTCTACTATATTCATGGGTCAGTTCTGCCTGTTTGCCTGTTCTGCCTGGCAGCACAGTAGCTTCAGGAGGAGCACCTCAGAAGAGCCCTGGGTTCCCGTCACTCATTCCTGCCTCCTTTCTATAGCTTCACCTTCTTCTGACTGACCCTCCCTTTTCTCTTCTACCACCTGTCTCCTGCTCCAATGATCCCAGTTCCTCATTCTGATTGCTCAGCTTCCTGATTTCAGTTCTGCCTTCTTGACTTGATATACTGTAGCATGCTCAGTTGCTCAGTCATGTCCCACTCTTTGTGACCCCATGGACTGTAGCCCATGAGGCTCCTTTGTCCGTGGGATTTTCCAGACAGGAATATTGGAGTGAGTTGCTACTTGTAATGACTTTTTTCTGATTGAAGATTTTTGGTGCACCCTCTTCTGCTCTTCCCTTTGAGTAACCTTCAATTCACCAGAACAATAGAACCCAGCCAGCTGTAACTTAAGAATGAGCTCACGGTTTAAACAGGTGATTTCTCCTGATTTCTCCTATGTTTCTTACCTTCATCAACATGCTGCTTCTAGAGGCTTTCTCCGAGTTATAATATTTGACTCTCAGTTACTGGCTCTTCATTTTAAATAGCAATTCTTATGCAATCAAAGCTTTGAAACTTCGTATTAACCCTCTATGATCTTACCATTTTGCATTAAGAAAATAATTCCTGTTACTCCCAAACTAGAAGATCTTAGAAAGTTATCCACAGTGATGATATGAAATGTGCAACTTCAGAGAGAGAGAAAGAATGCTTTTGACTCTCTACAAGACTTTTTTGGATATTTTCTGATAGTAAGGAGAGGGGAATTAGAATTAAGCAAAAATTTTTACGAATACCTTATAGAGGAACACTGCATAACCGTGTTAGCAATGTTATAGTATAAGTAGTGTTAAAGCAGACAAATGTGCTCTTGGCACACTTATGGTGTAAATCTTAGTAACTTTTTAGGTGTTTTGTTTACATATTTCTGCTTTCTATGTCATTGTCAAATCCACAGGTCTTTCAAACGTGCACACACACACAAATAATCAAGTAAATACATCTGAAGAATAGTAGGTTTAGTGAAACACAAGTTATTTTCACTTATCTGTAGGAGTCGGTCGCGAGTGAGCGACTTCACTTTCACTTTTTGCTTTCACACAATGGAGAAGGAAATGGCAACCCACTCCAGTGTTCTTGCCTGGAGAATCCCAGGGACGGGGGAGCCTGTTGGGCTGCCATCTCTGGGGTCGCACAGAGTCGGACACGACTGAAGCGACTTAGCAGCAGCAGCAGTACACATTCCAGTTGCATTTATTTCTCTCTAGTCTCAGAAACTAAATGTCAAAGTGAAATAGATGTTCAGTTCAGTTCAGTTGCTCAGTGGTGTCCAACTCTTTGCAACCCCATGAACCGTAGCACACCAAGCCTCCCTGTCCATCACCAACTCCCAGAGTCCACCCAAACCCATGTCCATCAAGTCAATGATGCCATCCAACCATCTCAACCTCTGCCATCCCCTTCTCCTGCCCTCAATCTTTCCCAGCATCAGAGTCTTTTCAAATGAGTCAGCTCTTTGGATCAGGTGGCCAAAGTACTGGAGTTTCAGCTTTAGCATCAGTCCTTCCAGTGAACACCCAGGACTGATCTCCTTTTAGGATGGACTGGTTGGATCTCCTTGCAGTCCAAGGGACTCTCAAGAGTCTTCTCCAACACCACAGTTGAAAAGCATCAATCCTTTGGCACTCGGCTTTCTTTATAGTCCAACTTTCACATCCATACATGACCACTAGAAAAACCATAGCCTTGACTAGACAGACCTTTGTAGGCAAACTAATGTCTCTGTTTTTTAATATGCTATTATAGATGGGGTTGGTTCTTTTTAGGGTTTGTTAGGATTCTTGTTTATTTCAGACAATCACAAAGAAAAAGATTCAGAACTTTTGCTGGGTCTTTGGAACATGACTTCACATTTGAAAAACCTAAATGAATTTAGAAACAATACTGATTCCCAACTCTACCTGGAATAACAACAACAAAATATCGGACTTGTAGAAGAAGAAGTATATTTGTAAACACCTCCATGGTGATTCCAGCATACAAAGTTAAGAAGTGCTGATTTAGAATGTGCTGTTGTGCAATTATTTTGTTTGTTTTAGTTGAATAAAGACAATTTAGGCAATGTAGATTGTTTTTATATGGTCCTAGAAAAAAGAAAGAAACAGAAGTATGCAAAGCAAGAAAACACTTCAGTAGGGCCAAGTAAGTGAGGCAAAGGGTTATTATTTTATAACTTGATAGACTACTGTCAAAGTATAAACCTGTCCAGGTTGGAATTCACTTTGAGATTCATAGAACTTGCTGGAAAATAAAAACATAAGCTTTCTCCTGGCAACACACTTTCCTCCAACTCTCAATTACATTCTGTACTTGCTGTTTCCTGAAGATAATGCTGATTTTTATTATTTGCTGTTTAATATTAATTACTTTTGTCTATTAGAATTACAGTACATTTTAGAATCCAGTGAGTATATTAGTATCTTAGAATATCAACATTTCTTCCAACTTGTCCTTCATTATTACAAAGCTAGCTAAAAAACAGGTATAAAATGAACATGGCAAAATGATGTATTTCTCATCCACTGAAATATACTTTTCTGATGAACAGGTGGAAATTAATCAAGAATTTAACTCAGTCAAGCAGGAGAGTCCAAAATCTTTACATAGAATTTCAGCTCCTTGTATATAGGTCAATGACATTTGCAGAGTATGCATAGATGCTTAGCACTGTAATAGGAACCTAAAGTATAAAGTTGAGATTAGACATGACTTATGCCCTGAGAATTTTATAATTTTTCAAAAAAGACGAGATAGGTTCGTATTCAGTGAATATGAATACATACAAAGAAATATTCTGACAGAAAGAGATAAGGAATGGATTGTGCAGATCAAAGAATGAGCCACAGTTAATTGAGGAAAATTTCCCTTGAGATGCTGTCCTGAAATGGGCTCTGAACTTCAATTTAAAGTGAGGGATATGGTTTGTAGGACAGGAATGCTGAGACTGTTCCTTGTATACATGATAAATTAAACGAAAGGGCTAAGAAGTGAATAATGTGAAGTGGCAGAAAAAAAAAAAGCTCCTGGATGTCTGTAATGTCTGTGAAAAGGGACATATTGCATCTTGCTTAGCATTCTAAAATTAGCAATTTACTGACAGTTTTCCAAATTAAATGATTTATACAAACATTTATGGATGGAGAAATATGTTTCTCTGATGATAAAAATGCTATAATTTCTCAAGTAGCCTTTATACATGAAATATTCTTATTATACCTCTTATGTTATAAATATTGTTACTTCTTGTTGAATTATTCTAAAGTTGGCTCCCTTGTGACAGACACGTTTATCTTCATGAAATATCCATGATCTTTTCCATATTTTTCAGCCCCCTTGAAGATAAGTGGGCCCATTTAACTAGTTTTTGGCATGTAGGCTGTGTGTAGAATTGATATATGTAACTTTCCTGCCAAGGCATTTGAGTTGGTATGTTCCCTCAAGTTTGCTCTTCCCCAACTCATCATCTACAAGCTGATACAGACAAAAGATTCAAGCAGTATGGGTCTCTGGGTCACTATTTAGATAGGAGCTGCTAAGAAATATCATCACATTGTAGTAAACTTTATTAGATTATGCCACTGAGATTTTGGTTTCTTTCCCTAATAAAGCTTACGCTAACCTCCTTATGTACCCTCCAAGTTTTTTGCATGCATAATCTTTTATTTTAGAAGTGATTAATTTCAGGAAAGTGGTGGCAACAGGGGAGATGGGAAAAGCAAAGTATCATCACAATTAAAGACTCATGTTCCAGCTATAAATCCTTTCTCCCTTGAAATAAACTTTTACATACTATGTCAGATTAAATTGTCTTTGTCTTTACATAGTTTAGCTAGAATAAGGCAACATCTTTCTTTGGGGTTTCTAAAGAAGATGTTATTTGTTCATAGAGTTGTACTTGGGCAACAGAGTCAAATTACTTCAATTCTTTGTTGGTTGAATTGCTCTCAATTCTCCTATTTATTTGTATTTATCTTCTATAAATTAAGACTAAGATCTTATCTGTTCACTGAACTTCAGCTAAGAGTTAGCTCTAGCCAGAGAACTCAAATATGCTTTAGAACTTGTCTTACTCACCCTTGCAATTGTTAAGACATCTGTGAGGAAAATAAGACTTTCACTAGGAATTAGGGAAGGATATGTTTTTATAGGGGCTAATTAGAGCTTAATGAAATTGAAACAAATGTAATTCTTAAGTGAAATCAGTTTCATGAAGCCTCTGCCATTTTAACCCTTCACCTTGTGTGTCTATTCTTAACCCTCAGTAGAAAAGTGAATCTGGGGCTGTCATGCTGCCAGAAATGAGTTGGCTGCAAGCTCTAAGAACTCTTGTTCATTAGATAGCAGTCAAAAGTCTTATTCACATTAATAGCATTGTATTGTTTTTCTTTTTTAATTTGAAAGAAAGCAAGGCCCTTCTTAACTTTCACTTCATTCTTTAATGATAATAATGGTATATGCAAAACAGAGTCAGGCAAAATTCCAGTGATATTACTTATTTAAAATGACAAATTGCAGACTGTATTAAAAGAGCTTTAGAACTTTGTTGAGAACTGCAGCACACTTGGCTGCCATTTTCCCTTTCTCTCGCCCTCGCCCCCCAATCATGCTAAACGGCATATGGGATCTTAGTTCTCTGACCAGGAATCAAACCTGAGCCCCTGCATTGAAAGTGTGGCTGGAAGTGTAGAGTGTTAACCACTGGACCATCAGGAAATTCCCTCTATTTTTTAAATATATCAATCTTATCATCAAAAATCTTTCCAAAATAAAAATACAATATTTGTATATTTATAATAAAGGACATGGTTCTTAAAGACCATTCCTCTATGAAAAACATAGTTGATACTTGTGTGTAGAAACATGTACCTGAAAATACTGAGTACAATCAAACTTTACAAACCAAAACAGATGTGAAGCGAAATGGTAAACAATAATGAAAATATTTTCATTTTAACAGAGATTTGGCGTTTCCCTAAAGTGACCGAATTTATAATTTTTGCATATTCTTCAAGTACTATTCCTATGTTAGACATAGAATGAATTTTATCAGTGTAAATATGGTTTGGGCCATATCCGAAGAGTGGCAAAATATATATATTTACAAATTCTTATTATCTGGAATATAGTTGAGAACTAGAAGACAAAATATAAAATGATGTTATGTATTGATGTTTTCATAGGTCATCTTTTTTCTCAGGCATAGCGGAGAAGGCAATGGCAATCCACTCCAGTACTGTTGCCTGGAAAATCCCATGGATGGAGGAGCCTGGTGGGCTGTGGTCCATGGGGTCATTAAGGGTCGGACATGACTGAGCAACTTCACTTTCACTTTTCACTTTCATGCATTGGAGAAGGAAATGGCACCCCACTCCAGTGTTCTTGCCTGGAGAATCCCAGGGATGGAGGAGCCTGGTGGGTTGCCATCTATGGGGTCGCACAGAGTCAGATACGACTGAAGCGACTTTGCAGCAGCAGCAGCTGCAGTTGAGGTGAATTTAAATGGAAGGGAAGACAAGGTTGTAGGACTATCAGTTCAGTTCAGTTCAATCGCTCAGTCGTGTCTGACTCTTTGCGACCCCATGAATCGCAGCACGCCGGGCCTCCCTGTCCATCACCAACTCCTGGAGTTCACTCAGACTAACGTCCATTGAGTCAGTGATGCCATCCAGCCATCTCATCCTCGGTCGTCCCCTTCTCCTCCTGCCCCCAATCCCTCCCAGCATCAGAGTCTTTTCCAATGAGTCAACTCTTCACATGAGGTGGCCAAAGTACTGGAGTTTCAGCTTTAGCATCATTCCTTCCAAAGAAATCCCAGGGCTGATCTCCTTCAGAATGGACTGGTTGGATCTCCTTGCAGTCCAAGGGACTCTCAAGAGTCT
>SJYT01002322.1:0-27643 GCA_006410635.1 Cephalophus harveyi | reverse complement strand
CCAGTCCATTCTGAAGGAGATCAACCCTGGGATTTCTTTGGAAGGAATGATGCTAAAGCTGAAACTCCAGTACTTTGGCCACCTCATGCGAAGAGTTGACTCATTGGAAAAGACTCTGATGCTGGGAGGGATTGGGGGAGGGAGGAGAAGGGGACGACAGAGGATGAGATGGCTGGATGGCATCACGGACTCCATGGACGCGAGTCTGAGTGAACTCCGGGAGTTGGTGATGGACAGGGAGGCCTGGCGTGCTGCGATTCATGGGGTCGCAAAGAGTCGGACACGACTGAGCGACTGAACTGAACTGAACTTAGAATGTAGTGAATTGAATTGAATTACATTCAATTTCCTACTTTGGAAAGTGGAAGTAATTACACTTATCTTGCAGGATATTGTGGAAATAATGTGCATATATGTTGTGTATAACCTCAGACTCACACTGTACTCTAAAATGGTAGTCATCTTTTATATATTTACTCTACAAATGCTTAGTAAGAACTTACTATATGCCAAAGACCATGCTCATTCACAGATAAATGAGAGAGAGATTCTAGTTTAAAGTCTAGTAGAGGATCATTGTGACTGACTCCACTGAAGCAACACATAGCCAATCATGACTTCTACAGACATACAATTTAATAACAAGAAGGTACAATAGAGAGAAAAAAATTAAACTACTTCAAATACAAAGAAATCCAAAAAGCTGATGCAATTTAGTGAAGGGGAAAATATCCTAGTATATCTCAGTATTTGTGAGATTATGGCTATATTTGACAGCCAATATAATAATCTTGAGTCATTAAGAGTGGTTAGTAGCATAGAGATATTAATAAAGTATTTAATTGTTTTAAAAACTATATCATACAATTTTATAATATAAAAAGAAAGTGAAGTCACTCAGTCGTGTCCAACTCTTTGCGACCCCATGGATTGTAGCCTACCAGGCTCCTCTCTTCATGGGATTCTCCAAGCAAGAGTACTGGAGTGGGTTGCCATTTTCTTCTCCAGGGGATCTTCCTGACCCAGGGATTGAACCGAGGTCTCCCACATTCCAGGCAGACACTTAAACCTCTGAGCCACCAGGGAAGCCCCCCTTTATAATATAAAGTGACTAATAAAAAGGTAAAAGCTTACTTTCGTGTAATACTATGTGGAATACTGCATCCATTTTTGATAACATAGTATGAGGTGAAGTGAGGTGAGTGAGGAGGTGAGGTGAAGTCGCTCAGTCGTGTCCGACTCTTTGCGACCCCGTGGACTGTAACCTACTAGGCTTCTCCGCCCATGGGATTCTCCAGGCAAGAATACTGGAGTGGATTGCCATTTCCTTCTCCAGGGGATCTTCCCGACCCAGGGATCGAACCCGGGTCTCCCGCATCAGAGGCAGACACTTTAACCTCTGAGCCACCAGGGAAGCCCAACATAGTATATATTTATATATTAAGCAACAATAAGAATATAAGTTCAGCTAAAGAAAGCTGAGCGCTGACGAATTGCTACTTTTGAACCATGGTGTTGGAGAAGACTCATGAGAGTCCCTTGGACTGCAAGGAGGTCCAACCAGTCCATCCTAAAGGAGATCAGTCCTGGGTGTTCTCTGGAAGGACTGATGCTAAAGCTGAAACTCCAATACTTTGGCCACCTTGTGTGAAGAGTTGACTCATTGGAAAAGACCCTGATGCTGGGAGGGATTGGGGGAAGGAGGAGAAGGGGATGACAGAGGTTGAGATGGCTGAATGGCATCACCATCTCAATGCACATGAGTTTGAATGAACTCCGGAAGCTGACGGTGAACAGGGAGGCCTGGCATCCTGTGATTTATGGGGTCGCAAAGAGTCGGACACGACTGAGCGACTGAACTGAACTGAACTGACAGCACTGTAGGTGCTAAAGGAGAGAGAGAGGTAATGGAGACACTATTCTATATTTAAATGCTTTTAACAAGTTTTCTCTCTGACCATGCCATGTATCATCATAGGAGTCTTTGCATCTCCCTACAAGATGGCCCACAGCTGCCCATTGCTCTCTAACAAGTTAACAAAAATATCCTGATAAGGAAAAGCTTTTCTTTCCCTTATCATTACTTTAAGTTCCTTTCAGTCAATAAGAATAACACCAAAGAATCTTGACAAGGTGTAAATTCAAACTTGCCTTTCACAGAAGAACAACATCTTGAGACAGTGACAAACTCAGCTTTGTTCTTTTTCTTTTGGGAAGATATATCAGGTCTAAAAAGTTTATACTGTCATTTTTCCCTTAGAAGATAGTGATATCTTGAATTAGAAAATCAGCAGAGTAGCATATTATTAACCAAAAATGATTCTAAATTAACTGCTTCTGGTGTGTTAATATTCTTGCTGTACCTGAGAGGGTGGGGCTCAAAAAGTATGCTTTTTAAACTGTTATAGTATTTCTGTTCCTGTTGAAGTTTGCCACATGTTGATACAAAAAAAAAAAAAAAACAATAGATGAAAAATAAAAAGCAAATATGTAGCTTTAATTTATTTTTTTATCTCAGTAATTCCAGGTTGTGGTATCTTAGTAATTCCAAACAGACTAATAATTGAAGGAAAGAGGTTTCTCTTCAAGTATTTTTCATTTTGTAAATCATGGCTGAGACAAGTTCAGAGGCTTAAAGGATGTATTTCTTTAAATATTTACTGAGAAAAAAAAAAAAAAAAAAGGCTTCTCCGTCCATGGGATTCTCCAGGCAAGAATACTGGAGTGGATTGCCATTTCCTTCTCCAGGGGATCTTCCTGACCCAGGGATCGAACCCGGGTCTCCCGCATCAGAGGCAGACACTTTAACCTCTGAGCCACCAGGGAAGCCCAACATAGTATATATTTATATATTAAGCAACAATAAGAATATAAGTTCAGCTAAAGAAAGCTGAGCGCTGACGAATTGCTACTTTTGAACCATGGTGTTGGAGAAGACTCATGAGAGTCCCTTGGACTGCAAGGAGGTCCAACCAGTCCATCCTAAAGGAGATCAGTCCTGGGTGTTCTCTGGAAGGACTGATGCTAAAGCTGAAACTCCAATACTTTGGCCACCTTGTGTGAAGAGTTGACTCATTGGAAAAGACCCTGATGCTGGGAGGGATTGGGGGAAGGAGGAGAAGGGGATGACAGAGGTTGAGATGGCTGAATGGCATCACCATCTCAATGCACATGAGTTTGAATGAACTCCGGAAGCTGACGGTGAACAGGGAGGCCTGGCATCCTGTGATTTATGGGGTCGCAAAGAGTCGGACACGACTGAGCGACTGAACTGAACTGAACTGACAGCACTGTAGGTGCTAAAGGAGAGAGAGAGGTAATGGAGACACTATTCTATATTTAAATGCTTTTAACAAGTTTTCTCTCTGACCATGCCATGTATCATCATAGGAGTCTTTGCATCTCCCTACAAGATGGCCCACAGCTGCCCATTGCTCTCTAACAAGTTAACAAAAATATCCTGATAAGGAAAAGCTTTTCTTTCCCTTATCATTACTTTAAGTTCCTTTCAGTCAATAAGAATAACACCAAAGAATCTTGACAAGGTGTAAATTCAAACTTGCCTTTCACAGAAGAACAACATCTTGAGACAGTGACAAACTCAGCTTTGTTCTTTTTCTTTTGGGAAGATATATCAGGTCTAAAAAGTTTATACTGTCATTTTTCCCTTAGAAGATAGTGATATCTTGAATTAGAAAATCAGCAGAGTAGCATATTATTAACCAAAAATGATTCTAAATTAACTGCTTCTGGTGTGTTAATATTCTTGCTGTACCTGAGAGGGTGGGGCTCAAAAAGTATGCTTTTTAAACTGTTATAGTATTTCTGTTCCTGTTGAAGTTTGCCACATGTTGATACAAAAAAAAAAAAAAAAAAATAGATGAAAAATAAAAAGCAAATATGTAGCTTTAATTTATTTTTTTATCTCAGTAATTCCAGGTTGTGGTATCTTAGTAATTCCAAACAGACTAATAATTGAAGGAAAGAGGTTTCTCTTCAAGTATTTTTCATTTTGTAAATCATGGCTGAGACAAGTTCAGAGGCTTAAAGGATGTATTTCTTTAAATATTTACTGAGAAAAAAAAAAAAAAAAATTGTCAGATTTCCTTCTCACCACCCAAGATCCCTGAGGACTTCCTGTATGGCAAACTTTTCTACAGAAAGAATTCCATGCCGTCATTAGCTTTGGTGAATGCAAACACTTCATGGAAATCTCTGAGTGAGAAGGAACACTGCATCACAGAAAGACTTAGACATCAGGGCTAATCCTTAACTCCAAGCATATCACGACATGTTATATGACGACAGTTTCACTTGGATTTATAGCAGGTGGGTTATTATATATTTTATTTCTTTTAAAGCAATAAGCAATGTCCATGTTCAAAGTAAGAAAATAAACCAGCATTTCAAAACTATCAGTGTTCCCAAATGGACTTTAAAATTTCTCTTACTGGAAAGAATTTGCATAATCATTTGACATTGGTCTTTTAAAATAGCATGCAAATGCTAGGTCATTTCAGGCATGTCCGACTCTTTGGCACCCTATGGAATATAGTCCTCCAGCCACCTCTGTCAGTAGGATTCTACAGGCAAGAATGCTGAAAAGGGATGCCATGCCCCCCTCCAGGGAATCTTCCCAACCCGAGTATCAAACCTACATCTCTTACATCTCCTGCATTGGCAGGCAGGTTACTTACCACTAGCTCCACCTGTTGGTCAGTGGCTCAGTTCAGTTCAGTTCAGTCACTCAGTCGTGTCCGACTCTTTGCGACCCCATGAATCGCAGCACGCCAGGCCTCCCTGTCCATCACCAACTCCCGGAGTTCACTCAGACTCGCGTCCATCGAGTCCGTGATGCCATCCAGCCATCTCATCCTCGGTCGTCCCCTTCTCCTCCTGCCCCCAATCCCTCCCAGCATCAGAGTCTTTTCCAATGAGTCAACTCTTTGCATGAGGTGGCCAAAGTACTGGAGTTTCAGCTTTAGCATCATTCCTTCCAAAGAAATCCCAGGACTGATCTCCTTCAGAATGAACTGGCTGGATCTCCTTGCAGTCCAAGGGACTCTCAAGAGTCTTCTCCAGCACCACAGTTGAAAAGCATCAATTCTTCGGCACTCAGTTTCTTCATAGTCCAACTCTCACATTCATACATGACCACAGGAAAAACCATAGCCTTGACTAGACGGAGCATAGTCAGCAAAGTAATGTCTCTGCTTTTGAATAGGCTATCTATGTTGGTCATAACTTTTCTCNTCCAGCACCACAGTTGAAAAGCATCAATTCTTCGGCACTCAGTTTCTTCATAGTCCAACTCTCACATTCATACATGACCACAGGAAAAACCATAGCCTTGACTAGACGGAGCATAGTCAGCAAAGTAATGTCTCTGCTTTTGAATAGGCTGTCTATGTTGGTCATAACTTTTCTCCTGTCCAACTCTTTGCAACCCTATGGACTGCCTCACACAAGGCTTCCCTGCCCTTCACCCTTTCCCAGAGCTTGCTCAAACTCATGGCTATTGAGTCAATGATGCCATCCAACCATATTGTCCTCTGTTGTTCCCTTCTCCTCCTACCTTCAATCTTTCTCAGCATCAAAAATTTTTCCAATGAGTCAGCTGTTTGCATTAGGTGGCCCAAGTACTGGGGTTACAGCTTCAACATCAGTCCTTGAAATGAGTATTCAGGGTTGATTTCCATCAGGATTGACTGGCATAATCTCTCTGTAGTCCAGTTCAACTCAGTTCAGTTGCTCAGTCAGGTCCGACTCTTTGCAACCCCATGAGTTTCAGCACGCCAGGCCTCTCTGTCCAACACCAACTCCCAGAGTTCATCCAAACTCAAGTGCATTGAGTCAGTGATGCCATCCAGCCATCTCATCCTCTGTTGTCCCCTTCTCCTCCTGCTCCCAATCCCTCCCAGCATCAGAGTCTTTTCCAATGAGTCAACTCTTCACATGAGGTGGCCCAACTATTGGAGTTTCAGCCTCAGCATCAGCCTTTCTAATGAACACCTAGGACTGGTCTCCTTTAGGAAGGACTGGTTGGATCTCCTTGCAGGCCAAGGAACTCTCAAGAGTCTTCTCCAACACCACAGTTCAAAAGTATCAATTCTTCGGTGCTCAGCTTTCTTCACAGTCCAACTCTCACATCCATACATGACCACTGGGAAAACCATAGCCTTGACTAGACGGACCTTTGTTGGCAAAGTAATGTCTCTGCTTTTGAATATGCTATCTAGGTTGGTCATAACTTTCCTTCCAAGGAGTAAGTGTCTTTTTTTCATGGCTGCAACCACCATCTGCAGTGATTTTGGAGACCCAAAAAATAAAGTCTGACACTGTTTCCACTGTTTCCCCATCTATTTCCCATGAAGTGATGGGACCAGATACCATGATCTTAGTTTTCTGAATGTTGAGCTTTAAGCCAACTTTTTCACTCTCCACATTCACTTTCATCAAGAGGCTTTTTAGTTCTTCTTCACTTTCTGCCATAAGGGTGGTGTCATCTGCACATCTGAGGTTATTGATATTTCTCCTGGCCATTTTGGTTCCAGCTTGTGCTTCTTCCAGACCAGCATTTCACATCATGTACTCTGCATATAAGTTAAATAAGCAGGGTGACAATACACAGCCTTGATGTACTCCTTTTCCTGTTTGGAACCAGTCTGTTGTTCCATGTCCAGTTCTAACTGTTGCTTCCCGCCTGCATACAGGTTTCTCAAGAGGCAGGTCAGGTGGTCTGGTATTCCCATCTCTTTCAGAATTTTCCACAGTTTCTTGTGATCCACACAGTCAAAGGCTTTGGCATAGTCAATAAAGCAGACATAGATGTTTTTCTAGAACTCTCTTGCTTTTTCAGTGACCCATCAGATGTTGGCAATTTGATCTCTGGTTCCTCTGCCTTTTCTAAAACCAGCTTGAACATCAGGAAGCTCACTGTTCACATACTGCTGAAGCCTGGCTTGGAGAATTTTGAGCATCCAAGGGAATCTCAAAAGTCTTCTCTAATACCACAGTTCAAAAACATCAGTTCTTTAGCACTCAGCCTTCTTTATGGTCCAATTCTCACATCCCTACATGACTACTGGAAAAAACATAGCTTTGACTAGATGAATCTTTGTTGGCAAAGTTATGTCATTGTCTAGGTTTGTCATAGCTTTTCTTTCAAGGAGCAAGCATCTTTTAGTTTCATGACTTCAGTCCATCTGTGGTTATTTTGTAGCCCAAGAAAATAGTCTGTCACTGTCTCCATTATTTCCCCATCTATTTGCCATGAAGCAATGGGACTGGATGCCATGATCTTTGTTTTTTGAATGCTGAGTTTTAAGCCAGCTCTTTCACTCTCCTCTTTCACCTTCATCAAGAGATTCTTTAGTTCCTCTTCATTTTTTGCCATAGGGTGGGTGAATCTTATGCTGAAAGTGAAAGTGAAATCTGAAAGTGAAGTATGTGAAAGTGAAAGTTACTCAGTCGTGTCCGACTCTGTGACCCCATGGACTATACAGTTCATGGAATTTTCCAGGCTAGAATACTGGAGTGGGTAGACTTTCCCTTCTCCAGGGGATCTTCCCAACCCAAGGACTGAACCCAGGTCTCCTGCATTGCAGGCAGATTCTTTAGCAGCTGAGCCACAGCACATATCTGAGGTTACTGATATTTCTCCCAGCAATCTTGATCCCAGCTTGTGCTTCATACAGCATGGCATTTCACATGACATACTTTGCATATAAGTTGAATAAGAAGGGTGACAATATATAGCCTTGATGTGCTCCTTTTTCAATTTGGAACCAGTCCATTGTTTCATGTCCAGTTCTGTTACTTTTTGACCTGCATACAGCTTTCTCAGATGGCAGCATCTGAGATGCTCTCGTATTCCCGTCTCTTTAAGGGTTTTCCACAGTTTGTTGTGATCCACATAGTCAAAAGCTTTAGGGTGGTCAGTGAAGCAGAAGTAGATGTTTTTTTCTGGAATTCTCTTGCTTTCTCTGTGATCCAAAGGATGTTAACAATTTGATCACTGGTTCCTCTGCCTTTTCTAAATCCAGCTTAAATATCTGAAGTTCTGGGTTCACATACTATTGAAGCCAACTTGCAATTGTACAGTAGTTTGAACAATCTTTGGCATAGCCTTTCTTTGGCATTTGAATAAAAACTGACCTTTTCCACTCCTGTGGCCACTGCTAAGTTTTCTAAATTTGCTGGCATATTGAGTGCAGCACTTTCACAGCATCATCTTTTAAGATCTGAAATATCTCAGCTAGAATTCCATCACCTCCTCTAGCTTTCATAGTGTTCCTAAGGCCCACTTGACTTCACATTCCAGGATGTCTGGCTCTAGGTAAGTGATCACACCATCATGGTTATCTGGGCCATGAAGATCTTTTTTGTATAGTTCTGTAGTGTAGTCTTGCCAACTTCTTTTAATATCTTCTGCTTCTATTAGGTTCATACCATTTCTGTCCTTTATTTTGCCCATCTTTGCATGAAATCTTCCCTTGGTTATCACTAATTTTCTTGAAGAGATGTCTAGTCTTTCCCATTCTATTGTTTTCCTCTGTTTCTTTGCATTGATCACTTAGGAACCTGGGAAGCTCTAAAAGAAGAATGTCTGTATATATTGGAGTGGGTAGCCATTTTCTTCTCCAGGGGATCTTCCTGACCCAGGGATCAAACCTGGGTCTCCCACATTGTGGGCAGATTTTTTTACCATCTGAGCCATCAAGGAGGCTAGTATTTAAATAGTCCCACCATACCTATAGCATAACTTATGACTGCTCAAGCAATGTTATTGCTATTATCTTTCAACACTGTGTCAAATTCCTATTCAAATAAGTGAATGTTTCTAATTAAGTTATTGTAACTTGATGGCTACTGCTGAGCAGCTAAGAAACAATTCACAAATATTGAATTGAGAAACTTTTGAGTAGAGGAGTAATGAAGGAAATACTAGGCAACTTATCTTTTTAATCCAAGGCTCCATTATCAAGTGTATGGGAAAATTCAATAGGAAACTAAAGTACACACTTGTTTAGTTGCTAAGTTGTGTCTGACTCTGTGACTCTGTAAACTGCAGCCCACCAGGCTCCTCTGTCCATGGAATTTCCCAGGCAAAAATACTGGAGTGGGTTGCCATTTCCTTCTCCAGGGGATTTTCCCAAGCCAGGAATTGAACCTACATTCCCTGTTTAGTAGATAGATTCTTTACCACTGGGCCATCTGTGAACCCCTGTAAAGTACACACATACACACCTATTTGGAATATCCATAAGATATATGTTCTCTCTTTTGTTTTCTCTTACCCACAATTACATTTATATTAAAAGAAAGTTATCATACTTTGGCTTTTATCCTTTTCTGCTTTTCTAACTTAGGGAAAATCAAAAGTTGCTACATTGATTGCTGTATTAGTAATGCTTATGATGGACATCTATCTGCTCTGGGAATCATGTCTCTTACCCACAATTACATTTATATTAAAAGAAAGTTGTCATACTTTGGCTTTTATCCTTTTCTGCTTTTCTAACTTAGGGAAAATCAGAAGTTGCTATATTGATTGCTGTGTTAGTAATGCTTATGATGGACATCTATCTGCTCTGGGGAATCATGTCTCTGGTGATGAAAGCCACTCACTGGCTGACATTTTATACTCATATCTCCAAATTTTCTTATTTGCATTCTTGTATTAAAAATTGCTTACAGATTTTTAAATCAGTGAATTAGGTGACGGTGATACGTTTGTTGATTTATAAAAATTTTTCTTTTTCTCAGCAGTTTAGCATAGTTTCTAGTGTAAATAGATGCTCAAAATGCTATAGAATATAAATAAAAGGATAAAGGAGTATTTAGCTACCTTATAAAGTATACAGTTCAATTTAGCATTGAAACAGCTGTATAACTGCTCCTTCATGGATGCTGTATAGAGCACAGTGTCTGCTCATCTTAGGACTGGTTACTGGACTAGAAGCAGATACTACTAGACACTAAGTAAGCAGTGCCTGCCATCACTACCTCCCGTATTCCTCTTAGACTTTATGCGACTTTGCCAATAGCATTCTCAATGTCCTTATGATTCAGATCCCTTCCTGGGAAGACTGAGAATACACCAGAATTGTTAAAGCCAAGGTGTCTCCAACTGAGAAGTGAGTGCTTTTAATTTTAAAATAAAATTTTAAGTGTTTTAGGTATGCTAGATCACATAACAACAAAACTATCTTCATATTCTTTTTCATGAAACTTCAATGACATTAATACCAAAGTTTGGCAAAAACAGCCAAAAAGAAAAGAACAGAAAATAAATAAAGAACAAAGGAAAATGTCAAAACTCACAAATACAAATACCAAGCCAAAATTTACAGTTGAAAATCAGCGAACAGAATCTAGAAGCAAAGTGAAGAATAGCACTATGATGGTAAAGTGTGTTGAGCTCTTGATTCAATATTAAAATCTATTAACATAATTCAAACTATGAATAAAATCAGGAAAGTTGACTCTCCGCAGATGATGAAAACTTTTTGATAAAATTTAACATCCATTCTTTATTTAAAACATTAGAAACCTTCCAAATATGATCAGTAGCAAAGTAGCAGGAATTTTATTACTATTACCATTTTACTTTGTTTCCTAGTTGCTAATGAATGAAAGGAAGCAAAAAGGGGAAAAAGTAGCTATGGAAATAGGAAAAGTAGAGATAAAATCAGTACCTTTTTAAATGATGATTTGTTTGGAAGAAAAAAGAATGGTTATTAATAGTAAAGTGAGAAGAAGATTGATTCACAGGATCATATAGCTGCCATATATACAGCAACTACCACTTAAAGTCTTTGTTGAAAAAAGCATTCATGTACATTAGCAACAAAAAGGTAAAATATCTGAATAAACTCGGGAAGAAATCATAGACTTTATGAAGACAATGTTAAAATAAAAGTTAAGGACATGTAATAGTTTAACACATAGCAATTCATACAATATTCTAGAGTAGGAAGCTTAAATATCATAAAAATATCAATATCCCCTGAGTTAACTTATATATGTCATGCTAATCTTCTAGTCAAGACCTTCTGTTTAAAAATGTCTGGAAGGGGTATTTCCCTTAATGTAAATGAAAACAACATGTTTTTTAACGTACATAAGTTGATTCTGTAGCTCAGTTGGTAAAGAATCGGCCTGCAGTGCAGGAGACCCGGGTTCGATCCCTGGGTTGGGAAGATCCCCTGGAGAAGGAAATGGCAACCCACTCTGTAACCTTGCCTGGAAAATCTCATGGACAGAGGGACCTGGAGGGCTGCAGTTCATGGGGTTGCAAAGAGTCGGGCACGACTGGGCGACTAACACAACAAAGTTGATGCTACAGTTTTCTCAATACATAGTGCTGCTGTGTGTTCAGTTGCTCAATCATGTCTGACTCTTTGCAACCCCATGGACTATACCCCGCCAGGCTCCTCTGTTCATGGGATTTTCCAGGCAAGAATACTGGAGTGGATAGCCATTTCCTTCTCCAGGGGATCTTCCTAACCCAGTGATTGAACCCTCATCTCCTGTATCTCCTGCATTGGCAAGAGGATTCTTTTATTAATACCTCTGAGCCACCTAGGAAGGCCTGATACATAAGAAGGAATAGCCAATTAATTTCAAAAAGAAGAAAAGTAAATTGCTCTATAAAGTTGTTAGAATTAAAGCAAAATGGTATTTGACATGTAAATAAACAGATCAGTAGAAAAAATAGGAACTACAGAAATAGATTTCAATATATATGAGACATTAGTGGATGATAAATGTGGCTCTTAATACACATGTGTTGTTGGGACAACTAAGTAACCATCTTAAAAAAGTACATAAAATAAATTCCAAGTGTATCAAAATGTAAACATTCAAAAGTTGACATACAAAAGTAATAGAGCAAATATTAAAGTGTAAAAGTAATAGAATAAATATTAAAAGATTTTAGATTAAGCCCTGTTTTAATATAAAAAAAATCTAGAAATGATTTTTCAAGTAATAAATTTAATTAAACAAACTTAATTTTCTGAAAAAGGAAAATGACAAATAAAATTAGAGACAATTAAAAACCAGGAAAACTATTTATAACTTTGTCATAGAAAAAGCAAGTTATTTAATATATAGCAAGCCCTTACAAATAAGTAAAACTATGTAAACAACTCAGTAAAGGAGCAAAAGGTGACTGCAGGCCACAGAAAAGAAAGCATAGCTTCTACATGCAGGAAAATATCCTCTAGCCCACTCATAAGAGAAATGCAAATTAAAAGCCACATAAAGATAACATTTTTCAGCTCAGAGAAAGGTAAAGACAAAAAGGTTTAATAACCCTCTGTTTTATTAAGAACTTGGGGAAAGAAGTTCTGTTACATTATTGTGGGAGTGTAATTTTTATATCTCTATGGAAATATGCTTTAACACAATCTATAAAAATGTAATATTGTATATCCCCTTTGCCCCCAGAATTCCATATTTAGAAATTCATTCTTTTGATAAACTCATGGAAATGACAAATATAGAGATAAATTTTTGTGGCATAATTTGTAATAGGAAAGGATTTGCAGTAATTTAAATGTCTATTAATAGGGAATTGGTTAAATAAATAACAGCAATCCATACATGGACATTTACATGGCCATTTAAAAAAAGCTGAGACAGAACTATATGTGCTCATGAGGACTATTTCCAAGATATATGAGTTAATATATTTTTTAAAAAGCCAAGTTCAAATCAAAGCATTGTGTCAAGGGGGCCAAGTTTAAGACTGGCCACTTATTTCTATCTCAGAAATTGGAAAGAACTTTGGTAAAAAAAGATATGATGTAATGAGGGGAAACTTTAAAGAAATCTAACGTGATATTGCCATACTGATCCTGTTTCTTGGTGACGTATTTCAGAGGCAACTTTGTTCCACAAACTGACTGAAGGAGAACGTTGAGTCAGAAACTCTGTTTAGCACAGCCTGTTCTTGGTCTTCAGTCCACCACTACCCACCCCTTAAAAAGAGTACCTGTACTGCTTACTATAAGTCACAACTCCAGTCCATGTGGCCAAGCCAGGATACTGTTTACACTGTTGAGACCTTTCTAGTTATTGAGCTAATATAAAAGAGAAGGGTGAAGAAAGCATAAAAGAAATATACAGGTTCATCTACAATTTCAGCCCACAACTGCTAACGCATGCAAAGTTGCTTCAGTCGTATCCAACTCTTCGTGACCCTCTGGACTGTAGCCCACCAGACTCCTCTGTCCATGGGATTCTCCAGGCAAAAGTACTGGAGTGGGTTGCAGTGCCCTCCTCCAGGAGATCTGCCTCACCCAGGGGCAGAAGCCATGTCTTTTACATCTCCTACATTGGCAGGCAGGTTCTTTACCACTAGCACCACCGATCAGGACTTAACTGTAGACAACAGCCCCAGGATGTACACTTGAATGTGAACCAGCTGTGTTTGGAGAAGCAGGATATGTAAGCAAATTATCAGTGGTTGGTGGGGAAGGCAAAAAAGTGGTCAGTGATTTTTACTGAGTAAACAGGAGGAAGTGTTTTAATAAGTATGGGTAAGTCTTGTGCTTGAGAAACAGACAATGTGCAGGTTAGCATCATTATTTAGTCCACACAGGAAGAAACTCAACACTTCTTGACTTATAAGCAACAAAGTGAATTCAGAATCTTCTAGTGAAATATGAAAAGAAAGCATAATCTCTAGATAAATTTAAGTAAAATAGTAACTACTGTTCAGCAGGGAACATAGTGTTTATTAATTTTCTGTCTGTCTGACACAAATACCACAGCTGCTGTGGACTCTGACATAGCTCAGAGAGTTTGATATTTAATGCCCTATGCTTTCTTAAAGTTGAAATCAGTGTTTCTCTCTATATTTTCCCCCCACTGTAACACCAGGTCCTTAAATCCTTATGCTGAGCTTATACTCCATAGTTGTGTTCAGACAGTGAACTGGCCTTTCCAGACCTTTTAAGTAGAAGGGCTTGACTGAAGAAGACTGGCAGCAGTTCAGTTTAACCACCTTTTATTTTCTGAGTTAGTGCAGATAAGGGAGCTATCAGCTTGGGCACCAGGCTCCAGCAGCAGATCCGATTGAAACAAAGATTACAGTAAATTAAGAATTTATCACTTGCAACAGGCTCTCCTAGCAGGACTTGTGGGCAAAGTCACAAACTTGTTGAAGGGGTTTCTTTCCCTAATAATACTGAATATTTATATTTTTGTGGCTAAAAGGACAACTTAAAGATAAAACACGTGTTTGTTTGCAAATTTAGGAGCTTCCGCAGGTGAAATCTGAAGCTGGCCCCCATGTACGGAGGGCAAGGAGAAGCCATAGATAGAGGCAGCCCACTCCAGACAAGTAGGTGGCAGGTTTAATAAGCAACAGAATTTATATTCAAGGCAAGTCTGGTCTTGGGCAACCATAAGATAGGCAGATCTCTGTATCCACCAGTTGAATCACGTATTCAGTCCAGATAGTCTCAACTACACCTTACTTTCTCAAGGCTGTGTCCTTGAAAATGGCTCCAGCTGTGGGAAGGGTGAACAGAAAGTACACTCCAAGTTCAAGGGTAGGGGTTGAGGAGCCTCAAATTCTCCAGAGCAAACTTACAGGCCAACTGTCAGTCACATTCTCTCCATGACCTCCTCCAACCCTCCCCCTTCCTTCTGCTGGCTACTATCTTACACATCCCTCCCCCAACCCCACGCCCGCCTTCTACAATGTGCCCTGACTCATCAGCCAGGGCTCCCATTAGCTTGAAAGTGGTTCATTAGGTGTTATCTGGCTTCTCTGGAGGTAGATAACACAACAGCAATAGAAGCACATGCAAGACAAAACACAGATCAAAATAATGATTCCCAAAATAAGTAATGATTTTTTCCACCAAACCCCCCATGATCCTACCCTAAGTCCCCTGTGCTGGGAATTGGATCACTCAGGATGTTGTTCATTTGAGTCTTCATGTGAGTTAATAGAAATGATACATTAACACACTCATCAGATTTGAACACATAATATTCAGTTTAGATAATGGCACTGGTGCTTTTTGTGAGATAGTAATAATGTCTAAGGCCATCGAATCTTGGAGGACAGCTTTTCTCATTAGAGACATCTGGTGTTCAGTAAAAACAGAATTTGCCAGCTATTATTTAAGGTTTGCTGGGTGAATTTAGAAAGGGCTTCTACGTGCAGTGTAATGTTCCAGGCCACAGTGAAAGGGACACAGATGGTGGCCAAATGATTGAGCCACTAGAAAACAGAATATGTTCATCTAGCCTTTAGGGGAAGTAAGTTGGCTTTTTTTTTTTTTTTTTTTTCACCATGGGATAGATTCTCCCCTGTAGCTAGGGAAAACCCAGCTTGGGTGCAGTGACCCAACCATACAGGTGGAAGCCATGCCAAAGATTCATGCCATACAACCACTGTGTCCTGTTCAGGGCTATCCATTAAATTTCTGGGCAGTCTAAATAGTCAGTGCCAAACCAGTCACCATCCTTTGATATGACAGAATGACTGCACAGTTTTGGTAATATCCACCCCACTATCCCTGATGCAATTGGATTGGTTCCATTTAGAATGATTTTTCTGTTCCCAGCATAGAGCTCAGTTCACTTCAGTTCAGTCACTCAGTCATGTCCGACTGTGACCCCATGAATTGCAGCACGCCAGGCCTCCCTGTCAGACTTTATTTTTTGGGGCTCCAAAATCACTGCAGATGGTGACTGCAACCATGAAATTAAAAGACGTTTACTCCTTGGAAGAAAAGTTATGACCAACCTAGATAGCATATTCAAAAGCAGAGACATTACTATGCCGACTAAGGTCCATCTAGTCAAGGCTATGGTTTTTCCTGTGGTCATGTATAGATGTCAGAGTTGGACTGTGAAGAAGGCTGAGTGCTGAAGAATTGATGCTTTTGAACTGTGGTGTTGGAAGAGATGCTTGAGAGTCCCTTGGACTGCAAGGAGATCCAACCAGTCCATTCTGAAGGAGATCAGCCTTGGGATTTCTTTGGAAGGAATGATGCTAAAGCTGAACCTCCAGTATTTTGGCCACCTCATGCGAAGAGTTGACTCATTGGAAAAGACTCTGATGCTGGGAAGGATTGGGGGCAGGAGGAGAAGAGGACGACCGAGGATGAGATGGCTGGATGGCATCACTGACTCGATGGACGTGAGCTACCTGTGTTCAAATATCCCTAACTCCAGGTGAGCTACATGAACTCATCTCAGATACAGATCCGACTATAGCCACCCGTGGCTCTGATTGGTGATGTTTTTAGTACCTTTCCCATCAGCAGTTTGATGGGCTGCCTGTGTAGTTTGTCATAAAGAACTCCTACACCCAATGTTATTGGTAGTGTATGCCACAGGCCAGGCTTCTGGATCAGTATCAGGAGTATCAGGTGAATTAAGCCCTAGCTTTTTCTTGCTACTGGTTTTGGGCCTTCCAATCCCCTCCCTGGAGTGGTGATGCCAACCATGGTAGTCCTGATGAGCTAGAGAAGGCCAGCTGCCCACATATCCATCAGCTGGATTGATACCTTTGTGGGGCATACAAGTAGGCCCATGGTGGAAAGATATTTCCATCAGGTGCCCATCTAATGACCAAATACCACAGGAACAGCAGGAGTCTAAATTCAAAAAAGCCAATATTTAGTAGGAACTTGTACAGGATAGTCTTCTTTTCCAAAAAAAATTACACTTGTGGCCTGATCCTTCAATGGGAATCTGACCTGGTTGCGTATACCACACACGTTGGCCAGGGAAGGCAACATTGTCAAGAGTGAGGAGATGGACTGGGAGTGGGATATACCAGATCAGGATCCCCACCTTCTCCCTCTTTCGACATTGCATTCCAGGTACAATGCATTTCAATAGATCTGGCTTGTAGCAGAAACAGCAGGATCCCAGTGGCATTTGAGTAGTTTTGTCTCACCCAGGAATTCAAAGTAACACACACATCTCAGTGGGATATCCCATTGCAAATTTCAGTAGATAATACCTCTCCCAGGTGCATTGGGGCTTAGTGTTTCAGCAGCCATAGGACACTGATTCACATTTAGAGTTGGGGCAATGGCTGTCTCCTGAGACTACCGTGTCTTTAAGATGTTGGGTTCTAGGCGTGGTTTGCCAGTCTGGCACATGGCACAATAACCCTAATGACTGATTATTCAATGTGTTAAAACCTGAGATGGTACTTTAGTTCTCCCAACCAAAGTGGTTTTACCTGTTAGTGATTTAATCTGCTGCTTTAATATTTCATTGTTTCTTTCTACCAATCCTGTCATAGGGGAGATGGAATCTCCATTCAATATCAAGTCCTTTTGCACAGTCTTCACTTTTGAAATATGACCCTCAATCACAGCCTATTTGATGAGGGTATCTGTTCATGTTACTCAGCTTCTCTAATCCATGAAGAATGGAAGCCTGGTTTGCATGGCAGCAGGGGAAAGCTTGCCTTAAGCCAGATGCAGTAACCATGCAAGCAAAGGCATATTTAAAACTTATACAGGGGGAGGGGGTTAGTATAATCAATTTCCAAACCCCTTACTTGCTGGGAGATGGCCCTATACTCTTTTGGCATTTGTCTTGGGCATTGTTAAGAGCAAACGGGAAATGCTGTTATTGTGTTAACGAAGCCAGTCTGTTTCAGGGGCAGTCCATATTCCCTGGCAATAGAGTTGGTAGGGCTTGTACCCAAGCTAGAGAATCAGCTTCCCAATAGCCAGAGGGCATCAGCATCTTATGAACTAAGACACGGAAGACAGTGAGGATTCCCTCAAGTTTCTGCAGAGGAACCCAAAAGTCTTCCGACATATCCTGACCCCACAATGGCTTATTCATGATCAGTCTCTACTTGGTTTTCATTGTCCAAGCCAGCCATAGGGTTAATTCTTTTGGAACAGCCCAATTGTTAATATAAAGAGTTACACATGTACACCCATGGCTGATGATGTCAATGTATGGCAAAAACCACTACAATATTGTACAGTAAGTAGCCTCCAATTAAAATAAGTAAATTATTAAAAAAAAAAAGAGTTAACAGCCAGGATCAAAGAGTGATTTTAGCCAAACCTCATTGAACCCACTACTGCTATGATTGTTCTTGTTTCCAACCAGATGGTGTCAGTGTTGGGCTAAATGGTGACTGCAGTCCATATGAAACAGTTGCCCCAAATAGACCCCCCTGTATAGCAGGCATCAGTGGGCGTTTCCCCCACTCCCTCTTTACAGGCTGCAAGGGCCTCTGCAGGAACAAAGGCAGGAGGATCTACATGTTCCATGGGGCCTAGTGGAACCTGCCTTTCTAGAGACAGTGGTTGGTGGGCAGGATGCTGCGGCAGGTAGGCCAGTCTGTCAACATGGGAGTGTGAGCCATGGCAGAGGTGAGTGGGTGGGAGGCATTCTCAGCCCATCCCTTCATAGAAAGGGTTCTTATCGTGATGCACATGATACACTGTTCCTTCATGAGGGGCTCTCCCTGGAGGAGTACACTGCTAGGAGCTGTTGCCCTATGGAGAATCTGCGCCCTATATAGAGAATCTGCCCCTTTCCAGAGCTGGGACCAAAATCCTAGGTGCTCTCTCCTTCTGTTTCTCTGCCACAGTGTTCAGCCCACCCCTTCCAGAGTCTCAGCTACATCTTCTCAGATGCTCACCTTGCACTGGAGGTACCCAGGGCTTTAGTCTGCTTCACTAGTACTTTTGCCATCTGAAACGTGGCTTGCTGCTCTGATCTTCAATCCCACACATACCCATTTCTAGCCAAGTGGTATAAGTGATGGAGGCACTGTGGTAGGTAAAGAAGTCAAGTTTTCCCAAACTCCCAAATCCCCACAGAAGCTGGCCTCTCTCTCAGGTTCTTGGGGATTGGATAGGCTTATATCTAATCAATCATAGTTTGTAAGTCATGAGCATCTTACCCAAAAAATGACGCCACCAAACTTCATGTTGGTGCATGAGCCTTGCATTTTTCATGGTTTATCATTCATCTTTTCCCTCATAGGTATTCAAGCAGAGTCTGCAGAGTATCCTGCAGTTTTGGCAAGTCTTTACATGTTAACATGATTCAGTGCAATGAGCCCGTTTTACCAGTTAGGGAAAGAGAACAGGGACAGTTTTCAGGCTACCATCACATGACATTTGGTGGGCAGGTAGCTTTGAGGAAACACTTGAAAGGCCCATCGTTGTCCCTTCCATGTGAGGGCAAATTGATTTTGTGACTCAGTGATATGAGATATACTGAAAAAAGCATTTGCTAAATTCAATACAGCATGGTACACTCCTATGACTGGCGCCAAGCCGTCTATGGTGGTGGCATTGTTGGCACAGCCACATGGATGGGTGCACTAACTTGTTCAGTTCTCCATAGCCCATGATCATCAGTCATGAGTTATCTGGCTTTTTACCAGTCATACTGGGCTCTTGAAAGCACTACAGGCAGAATTTACAATGCACACTCAGTGCAGTTCTTGCAGAGTTTCTCCTATTTCCTTATGACCCCAGGCAATTTATTTTCTTTGACAGTCACTCTTCTTGGGAGTGGTAGATAGATCTACTGGTTCACAATTGGTGTTTCTGCTCAGCTCTGGTTTGATTACTCTAACCCAGAGGCAGAATTCATGATAGAGGTTTGCAAAGATTGACCTTGTAGGATTTCAATGCCTGGAATGTTCTCTGGTATCTCAAAAAGAAAAAAAACAAACAAACCTAGTATTCTTGTGGGAGATAATTTGTAGTGGCAAAGGGACCTTCCTAACTACAACCACTTACTGTGTGTAATCACTGAAGATACTGAGAGGGCCAGAAAACTTTGAGGTGGTGACCGTGTATTAGCCTATGTTCAGCTCCAGTGTCAACAGAGCTGTCACCTTTTGCTTATTTCTGAGAGGCCAGTGAATAGCGAAGGGCTTCTTGGGTAACACAGTGGTAAAGAATCTGCCTGCCAATGCAGGAGACATAGGAGACATGGGTTCGATCCCTGGGTAGGGAAGATCCCCTGGAGAAGTCGATGGCAACCCACTCCAATATTCTTGCCTGGGAAATCCCATGGACAAAGGAGCCTGGTGGCTACAGCCTATGAGATTGCAGAAGAGTCGAACATGACTTAGCAACTAAACAACATAAAAAGTGAAGAGTGAGCTCAACATGAGGCATCCAATCACCTCGCATGCCCTTCACCTGGAGGCAGTCTTGGCCTGCATCCTATACCTGGGCTGTGGAGACACCCACCCTAAGTAGGACTGTAGAGAGAGGTTGACCAGGTCGGTACTGTTGTTCAGATTTTAAGGCTTCCCTCATCTGACCAACACAACATTGGGTTGTTAGTGTATCTTTTTGGATATGGTCCCAGCAGCAGTAAGGTCAAACCACATCTGGTTAGTTTTACCAGATCCGGTACAGACCGTTGGGATAGCATTTTGGTTTTTTCACTCCCATCTCTCTCCTGGGCCTTTCCCATAGCTCAAACCTGTTCCCAGGATTTGTCAGTTTGTGGTTTCTCCTGGATCAGCAGTGAATTGTCTAACATTATAAGTGTCTTGTCCCACAGCAGCTCAGCATGGATGTCGATGCTCCACGCCAGGTGCTGAGGGCGGGCTGGAGGATCTGGCTTTCACTCCCATGGTGAATGTGATGGGAACAGAGCCTTCAAAAGCAGAAGCTTAGAAGGCCTGTCTTATTCCTAGCTCCCTAAGAATTTGTCATACTTCCTCTATGGATATCCAGAGTCCCACAAGCCCAGGGAGATTCCCCTTATTGGGCCAAGCCTCCCTGTAGCTAGAATAACCCAGTCTGCAAAAGAATGGGCACCTTAAACTCTCTGATCACCACGCAGGCACTGACAGAAGGCAGGATGTGTAGTGATGTTGCTCATTTTCCCTGCCCAGTCAGGGCAATTTCACTCCACCCTATACCTCGGAGTTGCACTAACCAGGCCTGGATACTTTCCCTGGCCCTTTCCTAGTATTTGGCAGCTAGTTCAATAAACTCAGTAGGAGTAAATCCTCTCATCATGAACATTTCCTGAATGGGGGGCTGCCCCACCAGCTGGGGGTTGTGGCTACCGTGCTTTTGCCTTTCCTATACATTAGGAGTCAGAGGGCAGCAGGTGTTTCGTCCATTTCTGTCAATCACCATAATGTCCTTCTTCTCTTGTTCTCCTACATTCCCAAGGATTCCTCCTATTAGTGCTGCAATTAGACTTTGTCACAAACGCTGGGACTTTCATCCATGGCCATTTGACCCTCCTAGCTTTGTAGAATGACACCCGAAGTTCTCCGATTTCTTATCCTGCTCTCCCACCTTGTCTGCCAGCCCCGAGCTAGCAGAGCAGTGGACAACACTGCTTGTCCTTTTCTAATCTCAGCCCTTCTTCCAACTTTCTAATTTGAGCTTCAGCTTCTAGCTGGGCATCCAACAAGGCTAGCCTACCATGGTAACTGTTCATTTCTCTTCTTTGCCTCAGTGTGCTCCGTACAGTTCCTTACACAAGCATGTTAAACCAGACAGGTTTTTAGGGCATCACTCATAGTCACACGGTGATCTATAAGCATCTAACATACGGGTATCCCCTCCCTACACAGAAGTTGATGGCTAACTCGGATTTCCCCTTGGATGCCTTTTCTTTCAAGACCCATTTATTCAGTCTCCTGGGCTGGTTTGCCAATTGCTGGAGCTTTGCTGGTTGAAATCTGGAACTAGTCCCAGATGGTCTCAACACCACCTTGTTCTCTCAAGGCTGCATCCTTGAAAACGACTCCAGTTGTGCAAACATCATTCCAAACTCATGAGAGGAGTAAGGAGTCTTTGATTGCCCAAGTTCAGCTCTTAGGTCAACTGGAGACCATGTCCTCTTGATGACCTCCTCCAACCACATGGAGAGTCTTGATAGATCCTGCCACATGCCAAGTAAGCCGTGTAAGTGACCATCTAGATTATGGTGATGTCAAGAGCCTGGAAATGTCTGGTCCACCTATAAGCTAGTTAATGCCTAAAATCAGTAAATATTCTCTTCCTTCTATTGGAACAATCTTTAAATTATTAGTAGCCATTTTCTCATTAAAGTGAATGTGTTTCAGATTTTCCAAGGAGTAGGTTTTTAAAAGTTTGAGGCTCTTTCTTAAGTATTTTTGTCATCCCTCTTTACCTACTAGAGCCCTTATCACACTTCATTTTAAAATGTATGATTAATTATCTATTTCTTCTATTAAAGCTATTAGCTGAGGCTTTATTTATCTTCAAAAGGAGTTTATCTTAGTGCCTACTGGCACTTAACAAAATCTCAGTATTTGTTATATCAAACTGAATTTCATTAGACAAAATTGAAGAGAGGTTATCCCTTGAAGAGAATAAATTCCTTTGTTTCTTTAATGAAAGAAAATGGCATAGAATCAACAGCTAACATTACTAAAGACATACTTCACTTATTGCAAATCATTAAAAGCTTGAGTAACCTTGAACCTTATTTAGTGACTCATCTATTTTAGTTGACAACTTATTTGGTGGACTTGTCCAAAGGCACAAAGATATTAATTGGCAGAAGCAGAACAAGGGCTCATATCTCTAGGCCAATAGGGAGATGTTTGTTGGACCACAGTTTGTCTTTCTTCTATCTCAGTGTATTGCTCTTTGGGCAAATATGGAGGAATAGCCATGGAGGGCATATAGCAATAGGCTCTGGAATGCATATCTGTCCAATCGGGGAGAGGCCAGCTTCCTCATCATCTATCTTTAGGTAAGTCTTACTAAAAAGTCCCTCTGAACTGTAGATGCTCTCTATTTGCTTGAACAATTGATTCTGCTGACTAGAAAGAAAGATGCTGTACTCTCTTATCTAGAGAAATTGATATAATGAGAAACTTGCTTGGGGAATATCTTTAAAGGTAGTGGAATTCTTACTTGTTGACTTTCTTCTCTACCTTTCTGCCCCCTTTTTGTTGCTAACATCTACCTAGCATGTTGGGTAGACATCCATAGATGATCTTACTACCTGGCAAATTTGCTTAATAAACTATCTTTAACTTGGTTAAAATGTATTTATCAGTGTCATATCTCCTTTCTGACAAACAACAATGATATGGTTATAAAGAAATAAATTCTGCCAAGAGAATGCACTAGTCATGGAAAATACCCCTTTTCAACAACACAAGAGACAATTTTACACATGGATGTCACCAAATTGTCAATACCAAAATCAAAATAATCATAATAATTCTTTGTATCCAAAGATGGAGAAGCTATATACAGTCAGAAAAAAAAACAAGACCTGGAGCTGCCTGTGGCTCAGTTTATCAGTTTCTCATAGCAAAATTCAGGCTTAAACTACAAAAAGCAGGAAAAAACACTAGGCCAGCCAGGTACGACCTAAATCAAATCCCCTATACAGTAGAGGTGACAAATAGATTGAAGGGATTCGATCTAGTAAAAAGTGTGCCTGAAGAACTATGGATGGAGGTCCATAATATTATACAGGAGGCAGAAAACAAAACCATCCCAAAGAAAAGTAAGAAGGCAAAATGGTTATCTGAGGAGGCTTTACAAATAGCAGATGAAAGAAGAGAAATGAAAAGCAAGGGAGAAAGGGAAAGGTACGCCCAACTAAATGCAGAGTTCCAAAGAACAGCAAGGAAAGACAAAAAGATTTCTTCAATGAATAATACATTAAAAACAGAGGAAAACAACAGAAGGAGAAAGACTAGAGATCTCTTCAGGAAACTTGGAAATGTCAAAGGAACATTTTGACCAAAGGTGGGCACAATAAAAGAGAGAAAGAGTAGAGACCTGGTAGAAGCAGAAGAGATCAAGAAGAGATGGAAAGAATACATGGAAGAATTGTACAAAAAAGATCGTAATGAACCAAATATCCATGACTGTGTGGTCAGTATCCCAGAGTCAGGGATTCTGGAGTGTGAAGTCAAGTGGGCCTTAGGAAGTACTGCTGTCAATAAAGCTAGTGGATACGACGGAATTCCACTTGCTGTTGTTGTTCAGTCACTCAGTTGTGTCCAACTCTTTGTGACCCCAAGGACTGCAGTCACCAGGGAAGCCAGGCATCCCTGCCTTCACCACCTCCCGGACTTTGCTCAGACTCAGATCCATTGAGTCAGTGATGCCATCCAACCATCTTGCCCTCTGTCATCCCCTTGTCCTCCTGCCTTCAATTTTTTTCCAGAAGTGAGGTCTTTTCTAATTAATTCCAGTAAGTAAGTAAGTAAAGTTGCTCAATCATGTCCGACTCTTTGCGACCCCATGGATTGTAGCCTACCATGCTTCTCCGTCTATGGGATTTTCCAGGCAAGAGTACTGGAGTGGGTTGCCATTGCTTTATCCAGAGGATCTTTCCAACCCAGGGATTGATCCCGGGTCTCCTGCATTGTAGGCAGATGCTTTACCATCTGAGCCACCAGGGAATTCCACTAGAGCTATTCAAAACTCTAAAAGATGATGCTATCAAAGTGTTGCATTCAATATGTCAGAAAATATAGAAGACCCAGCAGTATCCATAGGGCTGGAAAAGGCCCATCCTCATCCCAATTCCTAAGAAGGGCAGTACAAAAAAATATTCAAACCATCAGACAATTGCACTCATCTCCCTTGTTAGTAAGATCATGCTTAAAATCCTGCATGCTAGGCTTCAGCATTACGTGAACCAAGAGCTTCCAGACGTTCAAGCTGGGTTTAGAAAAAGCAGAGGAACCAGAGATCAAATTGCCAACATTCACTGGATCATAGAGAAAGCAAAGGAATTCCCGAAAAGCAACCACCTCTCATTCATCAACTGAGCTAAAGCCTTGACTATATGGATCATAACAAACTGGAAAACTCTAAAAGAGATATGAGTACCAGACCATCTTACCTGTCTCCTGAGAAACCTGTATGCAGGTCAAGAAGCAACAGTTAGAACCCTCTATGGAAAAACTGATTGATTCAGGATTGAGAAAAGAGTAAGATAGGGCTGTCTGTTGTCACCCTGTTTATTTAAGCTATATGCTGAGCACATCACAAGAGATGCCAAGCTGGATGAATTACAAGCTGGAATCAAGATAGATGGGAGAAACATCATCAACCTCTGATAACGCAGATGATACTACTCAAATGGCAGAAAGCAAACAGGAACTAAAGAACTTCTTAATGACAGTGAAGGAAGAAAGTGAAAAAGCTGGCTTAAAATTAAATATTATAAAAACTGAGATTTTTTTAAAAATATTATAAAAACTGATTTTTTTTCCAGTCATGTCCAACTCTGTGAGACCCCATAGATGACAGTCCACCAGGCTCCTCCATTCATGGAATTTTCAGGCAAGAGTACTGGAATGGGTTGCCATTGCTTTCTCTGGTCTGGCCCAATTACTTTATGGCAAATATAAGGGGGAAAGGTATAAGCAGTGACCAATTTCTTCTTCTTGGGCTCTAAAATCACTGCAGATGGTGACTGCAGCCATGAAATTAGAAGATGATTGCTTGTTGGCAGGAAAGTTAGGACAAACCTAGACAGTATGTTGAAAAGCAGAGACATCACCCTGCCAACAAAGGTCCCTATAGTCAAGGCTATGGTCTTCCCAGTGAAAGCTGGATTGTAATGAAGGCAGAGCACCAAAGAATTGATTCCTTTGTACTGTGGTGCTAGAGAACACTCCTGAGAGCCCCTTGGAAAGGAAAGAGATCAAACCAGCTTCTCTTAAGGGAAATCAACCCTGAATACTCATTGGAATGACTGATCCTGAAGCTGAAGCTCCAGTATTCTGGTCACCTGATGCAAACAGCCAACTCATTGGAAAAGTCCCTGATGCTGGGAAAGATTGAAGGCAGAAGGAGTAGAGGCCATCAGAGGATGAGATGGCTGGATGGTATCACCAATGCAATGGACATGAACTTGGCAAACTCCAGGAGATGGTGAGGGACAGGGAGGCCTGGTGTGCTTCAGTCCATGGGGTCACAACAAGTTGGACATGACTGGGCCACTGAACAACAACAACAAATTGGTAGAACTTCTGCAAAATATTCTAGCAAGGAAGCAATGTACCATAACCATGGATAACAATCTGTCACAACTTAACGTCAGATAAGAGTAGTTGACTATGCTAAAGCATTTAATTGTGTGGATTACAACAAACTGGAAAATTCTTAAAGAGATGGGAATACAAAACCACCTTACCTGCCTCCTGAGAAACCTGTATGCAGGTCAAGAAGCAACAGTTAGAACCAGACATGGAACAACAGACTTGTATAAAATTGGGAAAGGTGTACATCAAGGCTGTATATTGGTCACTCTGCTTATTTAACTAATATGCAGAGTACATCATGCAAAATGCCAGGCTGGCTGAATCACAAGCTGGAATCAAGATTGCAGGGAGAAATATCAATAACCTCAGATATGCAGATGACACCCACCTTGGCAGAAAGCGAAGAGGAACTAAAGGACCTCTTGATGAAGGTGAAAGAGGAAAGTGAAAAAGCTGCTTAAAACTCAACACTTAAAAAACAAATATCACATCATCCAGTCCCATCACTTCATAGCAAATAAATGGAGAAACAATGGAAACAGTGACAGGCTTTATTTTCTTGGGCTCCAAAATCACTGTGGATGGTGACTGCAACCAGGAAATTAAAAGACACTTTCTCCTTTAATTTCTCCAGGAAATTAAAAGGCTATGACAAATCTAGACACATATTAAAAAGCAGAGACATTACTTTGCCAACAGAGGTCCATCTAGTCAAAGTTATGGTTTTTCCAGTAGTCATGTATGGATGTGAGAGTTGGACCATAAAGAAGACTGAGCAATGAAGAACTGATGCTTTCAAACTGTGGTGCTGAAGAGGGCTCTCAAGAGTATCTAGGACTGCAAGATACAACCAGTCAATCCTAAAGGAAATCAACCCTGAATATTCATTGGAAGGATTGATGCTGAAACTGAAGCTCTGATACTTTGGCCACCTTTTCATCAGAAAAGACCCTGATGGCAGGAAAAAATGATGGCAGGAGGAGAAAGAGACAACAGAGGATAAGATGGTTGGATGGCATCACTGACTCAATGGACATGAGTTTGAGCAAACTCTGGGAGATGGTAAAGGACAGAGAAGCCTGGTGTGCTGCAGTCCATGAGGTTGCAAAGAGTTGTACATGACTTAGCAACTGAACAACAACAAAATCAAAACCAAGGGCAAGGCCAATACCAGCTCCCAAATATGAGATTTTTTTCTAATTCCAACAACAGAAAATGCTAACTGAAGGAGTGGTAAACTTTCTGTTTACCCAAGCAGAGATTGACTGACACCAATCAAGTATACCTTCAGTTCAGTTCAGTGGCTCAGTCGTGTCTGACTCTTTGCGACCCCATGAATCGCAGCACGCCAGGCCTCCCTGTCCATCACCATCTCTCGGAGTTCACTCAGACTCACGTCCATCGAGTCAGTGATGCCATCCAGCCATCTCATCCTCTGTCGTCCCCTTCTCCTCCTGCCCCCAATCCCTCCCAGCATCAGGGTCTTTTCCAGTGAGTCAACTCTTTGCATGAGGTGGCCAAAGTACTGGAGTTTCAGCTTTAGCATCATTCCTTCCAAAGAAATCCCAGGGTTGATCTCCTTCAGAATGGACTGGTTGGATCTCCTTGCAGTCCAAGGGACTCTCAAGAGTCTTCTCCAAC
>SJYT01002318.1:11132-43646 GCA_006410635.1 Cephalophus harveyi | reverse complement strand
TATAGAGCTTCTCCATCTTTGGCTGCAAAGAATATAATCAATCTGATTTCGGTGTTGACCATCTGGTGATGTCCATGTGTAGGGTCTTCTCTTATGTTGTTGGAAGAGGGTGTTTGCTATGAACAGTGCGTTCTCTTGGCAAAACTCCATTAGCTTTTGCCTTGCTTCATTCTGTACTCCAAGGCCAAATTTTCCTGTTACCCCAGGTGTTTCTTGACTTCCTACTTTTGCATTCCAGTCTCCTATAATGAAAGGGACATCTTTTTTGGGTGTTAGTTCTAAAAGTTCTTGTAGGTCTTGTAGGTCTTCGTAGAACATTCAGCTTCAGCTTCTTCAGCGTTACTGGTTGGGGCTTAGGTTTGGATTACCGTGATATTGAATGGTTTGCCTTGGAAACGAACAAAGATCATTCTGTCGTTTTTGAGACTGCATCCAAGTACTGCATTTTGGACTCTTTTGTAGACCATGATGGCTACTCAATTTCTTCTAAGGGATTCATGCCCACAGTAGTAGATATAATGGTCATCTGAGTTAAATTCATAGCTATGATTAAGTTAAAATGTGGCTATTAAGGTGAGCCTTAATCCTGTCCTACTGGTAACATTATAAGGAATGGAAATTTGGAAAGAAACACAGATACACCAGGGGTGAACTTACACAGAGGGACAACCGTGTGAAGAGACAGCAAGAGGACAGTCAACTGCAAACCAAGGAGAGAGGCTTTAGAGGAAAGCAGCTCGGCCTATACCTTGATCTTGGACTTCCAGCCCCAGAACTGTGAAAAAATTAATTCCTGCTGTTTGTCACCCAGTTGGTAGTCCGTTACTATGGCAGCCCCACTGAACTAACTCAGCAATGTGTGCCTGAAACACTTGGCATGTACCATGCCTTTAGTAGTTATCCTTCCACCTTCTTTTATATACCCTCTACCCTTCAGTATATCAATTGGCACATAGTAGACACATAAATAGATCATCCCAGATGAATGACCGAAAATCCTTACTTTCATTTTGAGATAGTTTTCTGATAAGACATCTGGAAAATGGAAGCAAATTTTGTTTTTATGAAACACTTTTAATTTTAGTTTTTGAAGTTTAGGTAATTTCTCCCCTCACTGAATATGAAATATAATATCATCACAGCCAAGAGGAAAATGATTAACACTATCTTAACTTTCACATGGGTTTTAGAAGTCCCATCATTCTATTTATGTCTTACCAGTTTAATTTCATTGCTTACTAAATCTACTTTAAAATTTTAGATCAAGGAGATTTATAGCTCCATTTTATTTCTATCTTTTTCTCACCACAGTAGCTTTGAGAGTGAAGAGAACACAATTTATCTGTCAAATTTAATTTCCACACGGGTCAGGGAAGGGAAAAAGTCCATGAACAAAATCTATCGAATGCCTACTATGAGCCAGACAATGTGTAGATATTACATGCCTTCTTTATTTTAATCATCACCAACCCTATTGGATTTGGTGGTATTATACCCATGTTACCGCTATAGAAACTAAAAGTTGAAATGATAAAAGTTACAGAGGTAGTAAATGGTACAATCAGGATTCCAACTCAGCCTTTCAGACTACGCTCTTTTCATTCTGTTCATCATCTGATCATTATTACTTTTAGTCTGAGATGAGGTTTCTGTACATGACTTATTTGGAGCTCTAAAGAAAAAATGTTCAGAAATTTAGGAATAGAAAAAAAAAAAATTTCCTGAAAATTTATAGCTTCCCTTTTTTGACACCATTCTTTTCCAGTTCCTTTGCCCTTCAAGTTGAATCTTATGACTGAGAAGAAATACACCATTCTTTGTGTTTATAAAATACTATGTAAACTACCTATTTAGTTTCTTTTCATAACAGTAATTGGCTTGTTAGATTTTTTGTGTTTTAATGCTCTTAACTCTGGTCATATGTTTTTTTATACCCTTTGTCTTTATTTGGGAACTCAGAAAACATGGATTTAAAACAATGACTTTAGAATGCCCAGTTTCATAAGAAAATATGAGTTTGTAATGGTGAAATGCCTTTGTGTTTAAGGCTATTGGGAAAAGCAGTTATAATGACTTGGAATAAAATTATGAACTATTTAATTAAATACTTAACATATGCATATAAAAGCCAGATATACATTCATTTTAATAAATCATAGTGGCTTAATGTCAAAAATGCACAGTTTTTTTAAATAGCTCCATTGAAGTTATTAAAAATTCCATCTAAGTCTACCAAGAACTATTGAGCTGAGTTCCTTGGAGACAGGTGCCAAGTCTAATTTCAGTTAATATATTCATTGATTTCTTGAGGATTGCAGCAAGTATGATGTCAATCAAAAATGAAAGGTAATAGAGAACTCTTTGAAAGATTATGATTAATTTTAATTTGGGGGGAGGAGAAAAAGGAGCTGTCATTATGTCAAAGAAAAGTAAAAACTAATTTATACAAGGAAGAAGGCAACTTCGGAATACACAAGAGGCAAACTGAAAGTGTATCATCTAACAGAATTCCAATTTGTAACATCTTTTTTTATAAGTTTTGGGGTTCAAAACTTTTTAATAAGTTTTGCTTATTGCATAACCAACCAGATTATCACATTTTAAAATGGAATGAGTATCAGTTATCTGAAGGCATATTATGTATAATTCAGAGGGTAACAATGACTGTCTCATATTCCCAGTCTTCAAGAAAAAAATTATTGATGTTAACTAGATTTGTTCAGTCAGAAAGAAAGATAACAAGGTGACATAAAAATCTATGCTTATTATTCTCATCTGCCATTAAGAGTAGAGCAGAAAAAAAAAAATGAGGCTTAATTTAATTTAAATTTTAAAGAACTTAATATTAAAGAATTCCAGAATCACCTACCCTTTACATCATCAAGCTGACATCTTTGTACTCATCTCTGTAAAGTACTAAAGTAGAATTAAATCTTTCTTGCCTCAGTGGAAGACCATATTAAAAGACAAACCTCAGCTGTTTTCTTGGCCAAAAGATTGTTGGAAAGGAGACCAGAAGGCAACCAAACACTTTCAGAAACTAGAACACTCTTGGCAAAGCAAATTTCTTTTTATCTTAATAATCTGTTTTGGGCTTTTTTCCTCCTGGGAAACTGATTCTTATTATGGAACTTAAAATTGAGAATTGACTTTGATTTAACTAAATCTAAGAAACAAAATGAGTATGTTTGTTAGGTTTCTTCTTCTTTTTTTTAGTTTTATTCTTCCATTTTTGCCTCTACAAAGCAGAATGTAGATAGTGATAAATCTTCAGTTTCTTATTTCATCCTTAGATGTTTTCAACTTAAAAATCATTAAAAGAGTTATTAGAGAGTACTTGTTTCTTTTAGGGATTCATAACTTTAGGGAGCAAAGTATATGTTTAAAGGATTAAAAAAATGAACAAAAAAAACCTTTAACCTTGTTATTAAGATAACAGTCCCCACTATAAAAAAATCTATTTATATTTGGTTATGATAATAAAATTTTTTACCAGTTTATCTTTTGTAAAAAATTTGAAGTACATAGCCAGCATAAACTGCTCAACTGCTTATAAAACTCTGTTGAGAAAAGCCCTTTAGCAAGCATTATTTTCCCAAGTGTTTTTTTAAAAAAAGGAATCTATTCTTTCACCATATAAAATACTTTTATTTCTTGCTTTTTAATTTATTTTGATTGCTTTACTTATTTTTTATGTCTAGATACCTACCAGTCCTATAAGAATTAACAAATTGGGTAGGTAACATGAAATAATCATTACTTTAAAATATAGATCCAGGATAGATCACATCCTGGGCTATAAATCTAGCCTTGGTAAATTCAAAACAATTGAAATCATCTCAAGCATCTTTTCTAATCACAATGCGGTAAGATTAGATGTCAACTACAGGAAAAAAAACTATTAAAAATACAAACATATAGAGGCTAAACAACACACTTCTGAATAACCGACAAATAACAGAAGAAATCAAAATATGCATAGAAATGAATGAAAATGAAAACACAACAACCCAAAACCTGTGGGATTCAGTAAAAGCAGTGCTAAGGGGAAGGTTCATAGCAATACAAGCCTACCTCAAGAAACAGGAAATAAATCACATAAATAACTCAACTCTACAACTAAAGCAACTAAGAAAGGAAGAAATGGAGAACCCCAGAGTTAGTAGAAGGAAAGAAATCATAAAAATTAGGGCAGAAATAAATGCAAAAGAAACAAAAGAGACCATAGCAAAAATCAACAAAGCTAAAAGTTTGTTCTTTAAGAAGATAAATAAAACAGACAAACCATTAGCCAGACTCATCAAGAAACAAAGGGAGAAGAATCAAATCAACAAAATTAGAAATGAAAATGGAGAAATCACAACAGACAACACAGAAATACAAAGGATCGTAAGAGACTACTATTAGCAACTATATGCCAATAAAGTGGACAACTTGGAAGAAATGGATGAATTCTTAGAAGATTATAACTTTCCAAAACTGAACCAGGAAGAAATAGAAAATCTTACAGACCCATCACAAACAGAAATCGAAACCGTAATCAGAAATCATCCAACAAACAAAATCCCTGGACCAGATGACTTCACAGCTGAATTCTACCAAAAATTTAAAGAAGAGCTAACACCTATCCTACTCAAACTCTTCCAGAAAATTGCAGAGGAAGGTAAACTTCCAAACTCATTCTATGAGGCCACCATCACCCTAATACCAAAACCTGACAAAGATGCCACAAAAAGAGAAAACTACAGGCCAATATCACTGATGAACATAGATGCAAAAATCCTAACAAAATTCTAGCAAACAGAATCCAGCAACATATTAAAAAGATCATACATCATGACTAAGTGGGCTTTGTCCCAGGGATGCAAGGATTCTTCAATATTCGCAAATCAATCAATGTGATACACCACATTAACAAATTAAAAGATAAAAACTATATGATTATCTCAGTAGATGCAGAGAAAGCCTTTGACAAAATTCAACATCCATTTATGATTAAAAACCCTCCAAAAAGCAGGTATAGAAAGAACATACCTCAACATAATAAAAGCCATATATGATAAACCCACAACAAACATTATCCTCAATGGTGAAAAATTGAAAGCATTTCCCCTAAAGTCAGGAACAAGACAAGGATGCCCACTCTCACCACTACTATTCAACATAGTTTTGGAAGTTTTGGCCACAGCAATCAGAGCAGAAAAAGAAATAAAAGGAATCCAAATTGGAAAAGAAGAAGTAAAACTCTCACTGTTTGCAGATGACATGATCCTCTACATAGAAAACCCTAAAGACTCCACCAGAAAATTACTAGAGCTAATCAATGAATACAGTAAAGTTTTGGGATATAAAATTAACACACAGAAATCCCTTGCATTCCTATACACTAACAATGAGAAAACAGAGAAATTAAGGAAACAATTCCATTCACCATTCCAATGAAAAGAATAAAATACCTAAGACTAAATCTACCTAAAGAAACAAAAGACCTATATATAGAAAACTATAAAACACGATGAAAGAAATCAGAGATGACACAAACAGATGGAGAAATGTACCATGTTCATGGATCGGAAGAATCAACATAGTGAAAATGAGTATACTACGCAAAGCAATCTATAGATTCAATGCAATCCCTATCAAGCTACCAGCGGTATTTTTCACAGATGGAACCTGTCTCTTATACACATCTACATTATATTATACTTAATTTAAAAATATACTTTATTGATTTTTTTCTGGTTTTGAAAGTAACTGGTATTTATTGCAGAAAAATTGGAGCATGAAGACAGGTATAAGATGCAAATAACCATAATCTCATGATCCAGATATTTGCTGTATTTCTTAATGGCTTTCAGTGCAGAAGTATGCTTGGTCAGAGTTGAATCTAGACAAAACTCTTCAAAATTTAATTCCTCTACTTTAAGTAACCCATATATTACAAGGAGTTAGTTTTCCCTCATAGGAAACTGGTCCTTTACCCATCTCCACTTTCCTCACCTCTCATTCCATGTTCAAACTTTCCATATGAATAAATCTTTCATAGAAATGACAATATATCTTTGTGCCAGTACCATACTGTCTTGATAACTGTGGCTTTGTAGTAGAGCCTGAAGTCAGGCAGGTTGATTCCTCCAGTTCCATTCTTCTTTCTCAAGAGAAATATAGGTCAATGGAACAAAATAGAAATGATATAAAATCAACACACAGAAATCCCTTGCATTCATATACACTAATAATGAGAAAATAGAAAGAGAAATTAAGGAAACAATTCCATTCACCATTGCAACGAAAAGAATAAAATTCTTAGGAATATATCTATCTAAAGAAACTAAAGGCCTGTATATAGAAAACTATCAAACACTGGTGAAAAAAATCAAAGAGGACACTGAAGATGGAGAAATATACCATGGATCAGAACAATCAATATAGTGAAAATGAGTATACTACCCAAAGCAATCTATAGATTCAATGCAATCCCTATCAAGCTACCAATGATATTTTTCACAGAGCTAGAACAAATAACTTCACAATTTGTATGGAAATACAAAAAACCTCAAATAGCCAAAGCAATCTTGAGAAAAAAGAATGGAACTGGAGGAATCAACTTGCCTGAATTCAGGATCTACTACAAAGCCACAGTCATCAAGACAGCATGGTACTGGCACAAAGACAGAAATATAGATCAATGGAACAAAATAGAAAGCCCAGAGATAAATCCAGGCACATATGGACACCTTATCTTTGACAAAGGAGGCAAGAATATACAATAGATTAAAGACCATCTTTTTAACAACTGGTGCTGGCAAAACCGGTCAACCACTTGTAATAGAATGAAAGAACACTTTCTAACACCATACACAAAAATAAACTCAAAATGGATTAAAGATCTAAATGTAAGACCAGAAACTATAAAACTCCTAGAGGAGAACATAGGCAAAACACTCTGACATACATCACAGCAGGATCCTCTATGACACACCTCCCAGAATATTGGAAATAAAAGCAAAAATAAACAAATGGGACCTAATTAAAATTAAAAGCTTCTGCACAACAAAGAAAACTCTAAGCATGGTAAAAAGACAGCCTTCAGAATGGGAGAAAATAACAGCAAATGAAGTAACTGACAAAGAACTAATCTCAAAAACTTACAAGCAACTCCTGCAGCTCAATTCCAGAAAAATAAACGACCCAATCAAAAAATGGGCCAAAGAACTAAACAGACATTTCTCCAAAGAAGACATACTGATGGCTAACAAACACATGAAAAGATGCTCAACATCACTCATTATCAGAGAAATGCAAATCAAAACCACAATGAGGTACCATTTCATGCCAGTCAGAATGGCTGGTATCCAAAAGTCTACAAGCAATAAATGCTGGAGAGGGTGTGGAGAAAAGGGAACCTTCTACACTGTTGATGGGAATGCAAACTAGTACAGCCACTATGGAGAACAGTGTGGAGATTCCTTAAAAAACTAGAAATAGAACTGCCTTATGACTCAGCAATCCACTGCTGGGCATGCACACTGAGGAAACCAGAATTGAAAGAGACATGTGTATCCCAATGTTCATCGCAGCACTGTTTATAATAGCTAGGAAATGGAAGCAACCTAGATGTCCATTAGCAGATGAATGGATAAGAAAGCAGTGGTACATATACACAATGGAATATCAGCCATTAAAAAGAATTCATTTGAATCAGTTCTAATGAGGTGGATGAAACTGGAGCTGATTATACAGAGTGAAGTAAGCCAGAAAGAAAAACACCAATACAGTATACTAACACATATATATGGAATTTAGAAAGATGGTAACAATAACCCTGTATGCGAGACAGCAAAAGAGACACAGATGTATAGAACAGTCTTTTGGACTCTGTGGGAGAGGGAGAGGGTGGGGTGATTTGGGAGAATGGCATTGAAACATGTATAATATCATATAAGAAATGAATCGCCAGTCCAGGTTCAATGTAGGATACAGGATGCTTGGGGCTGGTGCACTGGGATGACCCAGAGGGATGGTATGGGAAGGGAGGTGGGAGGGGGGTTGAGGATGGGGAACATGTGTATACCCGTGGCAGATTCATATTGATGTATGGCAAAACCAGTAAAATACTGTAAAGTAATTAGCCTTCAATTAAAATAAATAAATTTAAATTAAAGAAAAAGGGTATTTTGGGGTCTGAGAGAGCATACTCTTGAACTGTCAAACCTGGATACTTGTTAAGATTTCAGATCAAAAATAACATGTTCTCACACTCCCCAAAAAGCAAGCTTTATGAATTTGACTGATAGACTTTAGGCTGCATTTAAAAGTTTTGATCTGCATTTATTTACCAACACTTAGATTTATCAACTTCCTGTTATAAATTAAATTAAAATATCTGATCTTTGCCACGCTTCCTTTGAACATCAACTATAAATATTCAGCATAGGTTTTTCACAATTGAATTCATTAGAAAGTAAATTTTTAAGAGTTTTGCTCTTTTGCATTATTTCAGTTCTTTTCCTTTAGAGATTGAAACTTCATCATGCTATAATAGTTAAATTATTATCCAAATATTAAGATAGTTTAATTTTCACAATTTTATCTGTAGACACCAAAATTAATTTGTCCTAAAAAAAGGGGGGTGGGGTGGGGGGGGCTTCCCTGGTGGCTCAGAGGTTAAAGCGTCTGCCTCCAATGTGGGAGACCTGGGTTCGATCCCTGGGTCAGGAAGATCTCCTGGAGAAGGAAATGGCAATCCACTCCAGTATTCTTGCCTGGAGAATACCATGGATGGAGAAGCCTAGTAGGTTACAGTCCACGGCGTCGCACAGAGTCGGACACGACTGAGCGACTTCACCTTCACCTTCACCCAAACCAAAAATAGGGCTTCCCTGGTGGCTCAGATGATAAAGCATCTGCCTGCAGTGCGGGAGACCTGGGTCCTATCCCTGGTTCGAAAAGATCCTCTGGAGAAGGAAATGGCAACCCACTCCAATGCTCTTGCCTGGAAAATCCCAAGGATGGTGGAGCCTGGTAGGCTATAGTCCATGGGGTCACAAAGAGTCAGACATGACTGAGTGACTTCTTTCAAACCAAAAATATGAGATTGAAGAAGAGGGAATTTATTTATTTATTATTTTTCTTCAATTTATTTTTTAATTGGAGGAAATTTGCTTTGCAATATTGTGTTGGTGTTGTGCTATGTGCTCAGTTGCTCAGTCATGTCTGACTCTTTGCAACCCAATGGACTGCAGCCCGCCAGGCTCCTCTGTCCCTGGAATTTTCCAGACAAGAATACTGGAGTGGGTTGGTTTTTCTTCTTCCAGGGTTTGCACAGTACAACACGCAATCAGCCATGACTATACATAAATCACTTCCCTCTTGAGCTTCCCTCCCCTGTACCCATTCCACCCCTCTAGGTCATCACAGAGTACCAAGCTGGGCTCCCTGTGTTATAAAGCAAATTCTCACTAGCTATCTATCTTACACATGGTAGTGTATATATGTTGATGCTGGGAATTTATTTTTGATGTTGGTATTTGGGTTGAGTCTTCACCTGAAAAACATTGAAGTTGTATTCATCAAGGGAACAGAATGATGTGGCCAAGTTTTGAAATATGCTATACAAAGAATCATCTGGAATCACTCTAAATAAAAAACAATGCTTCATGCATCAATCAGATGAAATAGTTTTTATTTTTGTTAAAAACAAAACATTTTTCAGTATATCTAAACCACAAAGACACACTTTCTTTTAGGTTTCAATATCTTCTGTATTAAAGCAAATCTCATTTGATCTTTTGTGTAAAATTGCATGAGACACTTATCTCTTTCATTTCTCATTGTTTAAAGCTCAGTCCTTGGTGTACTGTTCTTCTACCAAAGATTTTATTCAATATACTGAAGCTCACATTTCATATCTACTATAACCACTAGTCGGGTGGCATTTTAGCCAATCTAAGGAAAAGAAAAAAAAGTCACAGTTCAGCACAAAAGCTGTCATTTCAAAGTTTATCTTGCTTTCTCTTTTGGTAGTCACATTTCTCACTTTGTAAAATAAGCCTCTAATTCCTTTAGACGGATCATTAACTTTAACACAGATAGCATTATTAGGATAATTTATCAACCATTTAAGTCAAAGTGAAGTGAAAATGTATAAGAACTGGAGTAGAGTTAAGAAGATAGGGCAGCTCTAATGAAAATTTATTTGTAAGGTGGGAAACTACTAGATTTTAATTTTTGGATTAGGTTTGAAAGCTTTGTTTAAGTCAAAAGAAAATGAAAGTAAAACAGAATCACTGGCATTATTGGGATAACGGGAATCATTCATTATAGTCATAGAATGAATTTTTAAAAATATTAACCATCTATGGAAAATTTCTTTAAATGGAAATGTTCACTGGAGAGAATACAATTTTTCATTAAAGTATTTCTAATCTAATTCCAGGAATTCTTCAGGAATCTAAGAGCTAACCAGCGATTGCTCCCCTCTCATGGAAAACACTTTTTATTTATGTGTGTGTGTGTGTGTATCTGTGTCTGTTTATGAGAGAGAGGAAACTAAAGAACTAACCAGCAATTGCTTTCCTCTCATGGCTAATAGTTTTTTTTTATTTCTGTATGTGTGTGATGAGAGAGGAGTGGGAAAAACATTGGATCTTATTTGTGACATCTTATTGTATGACTTGTGTGGACTTGGACTCTGAAAACTTAGTGGGACTTTCCCTGCCCATCCTCCACGGGCACATCATTTAGACATTCATGTCTACTGGGCACTGCAATCACATTGGACTATGATAAAAATTTAGCCATGTGTGGATAGTGAAAATGTTTCTTTAGGCTTCTGCTTGTGTCTCATTTGCTTACATCACATCAGATCTGACTATTCATAGGTGTCTTATTGTATAATATGAATCAACTTATTTTTACCAAAGAAAACAAAAATACCAAAGGATACCTGGGGACCACTCATTAGGTCCACCATACTGGAAATGTATATTTAAAATAAAGATATAAGTTGGGTCTTGTTTGCTCATTTTGCCCCACAGTTGCAAAAGAAAACATTAAGTTTGCCTTCCCTCGGCTCTTCTGGGAAAGAACTGATCTTCATATAAATCCTAGATGGCAATCAAAAATATGTGAGTTACAGATGAATAAATGAATGAATGAATGTATACCTAATGTGATTATTTGCATTTTTTTGCCATATTAGTAGGGATATTTTTAAACTGATTCATTTACAATGCCATACAATTCATGTAATTGATTGCTTATACTTGAATGTACAGCAGGGTCTGAGATTTATTCTATTAATCAGATTGCAGTGAATTCAACACCTTGAAGCCATTTAGCCTCAGTTGCACTTTATTACTGAAACAACTTTTTCAAAGGGGTATTTTAAACTCTCAAGGTGTCTAAGCATTTCACCAGGATACATTTCAATAATCCTTATCAAAAAAATCCCCACATGATGTAAGGAGTATTATCATTACAAACGTGGAAACAGATGTGGAAAATATAAAAGCCATAAGCACACAGCTTCTATTGTGGTCAATACTTTACATGAATACAAGCAACCTGGTTCCAGCATCACTATGCTAAACCCTCCACTAGCAACTGCTTTAGAGAAAGGGTCATGGAATTTCCTCTGAAAAGAGTCACCCCATTAAGTGCCACATGTCAATGTTTATGGGTCTTCACTGTAATTGGGTAGGCCAGCTCTTAGTCTTACCTCTGTCCTTCTCTAGTTTTTAAAACTGTGACTTCCAGAAATTGCAGAAATCTGGAACAGTCTTCTTGACCTTTAGAAACTTAGGATGTTGTGTGAAGCAGGATTTAAAATCTGTCCATTTCTCTACCTGGATGTTCTCTGGGTAGAATTGTTGTGACTGTGTTAGAAGAATGAGCAGTTTTAGGCAAGGTCTTGTCTCTGTTATTCAGTGAAATCTGAAAGGAATGTAGAGACACTTTCTACACCTATGTGTAGGAAAGAATGACACTGTTGGAGAACAGAACAATAACCTACACTGACATAGATTATAGAAAAATAGGTAGATGGATGCAGAGACTGGGGGAGGAAAGAGGGCCTAAGTTTAATAGAACTTAGGTAAAGGAGAGAGGATACAGAGAAGAGAGAGAGAATTAACAGTAGCTAAGAAAAAATTAAAAATAAAAGTGATTATGATTTCTCGGTTGTAGAATATATGTATTTTTGGTATTTATTTATAAATTTTAATTCAAGGTGGCCAGATTCCTGGAGCCTTGAAGATCATTATGTCTGTTCTTCAACATAAAAAGCATGTAGGTTCTATTTCTGGTGGTGAACTTAAGGAAGTTTTATTGAAGGCAGTGTTTCTGTGGGAAATCCTCTGGTGATTTGGGAACACGCTGAAAACCTCAGCAAGAGTCATCAGAATCATACTAATTACCAGATTGACCCTTTTTATTTTCTTTTCCCTTAAAATCCAATTGATTGAATAGAATTCCCTCCTACTCAAAGCCCCAGGAAGGAGGCGAGTTACTAAAAGTTATAGGGTGGTATTTCTGTGCACATCAGCTTTCCACATGGCCAGTAATACAAAACATTCAGAGAATTACTGGGCTCAAAACTGAAAGAAACTTAAAGGGCTACTGAATCAATCCACTTATCAGGGCTAGACTCTGTCCTCAGCTCATGCTTCACACACTTGGTTGTCTTCCATATTTTTCCATGCAGGGAGGTCTTTGTATCTTTGGAAGAGTTTGGATTTGTTGGAAAGATCTTTTCCCATTCAATAGAAATCCGCATTCCTATGCGTTGCACTCACTGGCCCTAGTTCTGCTACTGCTGCTAAGTCACTTCAGTCGTGTCCGACTCTGTGCGACCCCATAGACGGCAGCCCACCAGGCTCCCCTGTCTCTGGGATTCTCCAGGCAAGAACACTGGAGTGGGTTGCCATTTCCTTCTCCAATGCATGAAAGTGAAAAGTGAAAGGGAAGTCACTCAGTCGTATCCGACTCTTAGCGACCCCATGGACTGTAGCCTACCAGGCTCCTTCGTCCATAGGATTTTCCAGGCAAGAGTACTGGAGTGGGGTGCCATTGCCTTCTCCGGGCCCTAGTTCTAGCCCCCACCAATGTAGGGTAATCATGCTTTTTTGTTGCACCCACCAGGTGTTCAAGCATTGAAAGGAAGGTATTAATATCATTTGATAAACATTATTTGAGCACCTTTCATGTGTTAGGCACTGCACTAAGAAACAAGGGCTCAAAAATAAAGGTGACACAATCTGTTTCCTGACAGGTCTCCTGGAGTAACGCAGGAAGAGAAAAAGTGAGCCAAAGTGAAAACACAGCAGAGTATAACTGAGCTTGAAGAACACAGCTTAGCTCTGGAAGAAGGTTAGGAGGGCTTCTGAGAAGAACAGAAGCTTGGGCTGAAATGCAGAAAAGTGACTTATTTAGGCAAACAAGACTATGAACTGTGTTAAAGTCAGAGGGCTTTGTGCAAGAATATGGAGTCATGAGACCACTGGGGTTCAGAGTGTTTTGCTGCAGTTTCCCACATTGAGAGAAAATGAATTTAAGGTGTGGTCAGATTGCAGGGAAAAGGGATTATTTTGATTTGTCAAACATTTGGCCTTTGTCCTTGAGGCATATACAAATTTACATGGTTAAAAGCACAGTAAGGACATGATAAAAATCTACCATCAAATTTCATATTACTTGTTCACATAATCAAGACTTATCTGTCTCAAGTTAGACTTGCCCTGTTCTTTAATTATCCTCAGATGATGCAGCTTATCCCTTCACCACCTGGCCACTATTTTGAAAAATTGCTTAGTTTATTCATATCAGTAGTCTAGAAACTCAAATCCCTACCAGGGACAGGGAAAAAGAAAGTGTACAGTTGCTGGAAATGAGATACTAGAGAGTGATTGATGCAGCTTATCCCTTCACCACCTGGCCACTATTTTGAAAAATTGCTTAGTTTATTCATATCAGTAGTCTAGAAACTCAAATCCCTACCAGGGACAGGGAAAAAGAAAGTGTACAGTTGCTGGAAATGAGACACTAGAGAGTGATAATGCTCAAGGAAACCTGGACAATCAAGGTCTGCAATCCTCACAGGCAGGCATATTTCAAGATTAAAAAACAATTTTTTAATTGAACTATAGTTGATTTATAGTGTTTCAAGTGTATAGCAAATTGATTCAGTTATATACATCAGTTATATATATATATATATATTTAGCTTCATTTTTAGCTTCTTTTCCATTATAGGTTACTACAAGATATTGAGTATAGTTCGCTGTGCTATAGAGTAAGACCTTATTAGTTTCCAATTGTATAAATAGTAGTGTGTATCTTAATTCCAAATTCCGAATTTATCTCCCTTTTCCCTTTTGGTAACTAAAAGTTTGTTATCTATGTCTATGAGTCTCTTTGTAAATAAATTCATTTGTATCATTTTTTAGATTTCACGTATAAGTGACATATGATATTTATCTTTCTCTCACTTACTCCTTTTAGTATCATAAAGAGCTTTTTGATGAAAGTCTAAGAGGAGAGTGAAAAAGCTGGCTTAAAACTCTGCTTTCAGAAAACTAAGATCATGGCATTTGGTCCCATCACTTCATGGAAAATAGATGGGGAAACAATGGAAATAGTGACAGACTTGATTTTCCTGGGCTCCAAAATCACTGCAGATGGTGATTACAGCCATGAAATTAAAAGACACTTGCTCCTTGGAAAAACAGCTATGACCAACCTGGACATNAAGATCATGGCATTTGGTCCCATCACTTCATGGAAAATAGATGGGGAAACAATGGAAATAGTGACAGACTTGATTTTCCTGGGCTCCAAAATCACTGCAGATGGTGATTACAGCCATGAAATTAAAAGACACTTGCTCCTTGGAAAAATAGCTATGACCAACCTGGACATCATATTAAAAAGCAGAGGCATTACTTTGCCGACAAAGGTCCATCTAGTCAAAGCTATGGTTTTTCCAGTAGTCATGTATGGATGAGAGTTGGACTATAAAGAAAGCTGAGCAGTGAAGAATATAAGCTTTTGAACTGTGGTGTTGGAGAAGATTCTTGAGAGTCCCTTGGATCACAAGGAGATCAAACCAGTCAATCCTAAAGGAAATCAGTCCTGAATATTCATTGGCTGGACTGATGCTGAAGCTGAAACTCCCATACTTTGGCCACCTGAAGTGAAGAACTGACTCATTGGAAAAGATCCTGATGCTGGGAAAGATTGAAGGAAGGTAAGGGGATGACAGAGGATGAGATGATTGGATGCCAACACTGACTCGATGGACATGAGTTTGAGCAAGCTCTGGGAGTTGGTGATGGACACGGAAGCCTGATGTGCTACAGTCCATGGGGTCACAAAGAGTAAGACATGACTGAGTGACTGAACTGAACTGAACTGAGATTCATCCATGTTGCTGTAAATGGTATTTCTTTATTCTTTTTTCCATTTGAATAATATTCCAGTGTGGGGTGTGTGTGTGTGTACCAATCTTTCTTATTCATCCATCTGTGGACATTTAGGTTGCTTCCATGTCTTGATCATTATCAAATATTTTCATTATTTGTTTTTGGCTAAAAAAAATAACATTTCTGGGCCAGATTTGACTAGGCCTGATATCAATAGTGGCCCTTGATCTATAATTTTCCTTTATAAATTATGAGACCTATAAAGTATAGGTATTATAACCTGGCATAATATTTCTACTGCAGTCTAACAATACAGACTAAAGCTAGTTCCTTCACACTACCTTATATTTCTATTCATCTATTTCACTATTAAATTGGCATTATACCTTTATATAATATCTAACCTTTTATATTTTGGTTGCAGAAATATATCTTTCCATGCTGCGCTAGAATAGTTCTTTTTCTCAGGCATAATTCAGTCACCAGGTGTGGTGGGAAATCACCTCTTTATTGTACAAAGAACTTGCCTCCAGTTTTGATTCTACTCTTTGAACTCGAGAAAAAGGAGTTTGCGATCTAGGAGACACAAAGAACAGATTTTTGGACACAGTGGGGAAAGGAAAGGATGGGATGATTTGAGAGAATAACAATGGAACATATATATTACCATATATAAAATAGATGAGCAGTGAGAGTTTGGTATATAACAGAGGGAACCAAAGCTGGTGCAACCTAGAGGGATGGGATGGGGAGGGAGACAGGGGGGTTCAAGAGGGAAGAGACATATGTATACCTATGGTCTATTCATGTTGATGTATGGCAGAAACCAACACAGGTTTGTAAATTAATTATAGTATAATTTAAAAAAATTTAAGGGAGTTTGCTGTGTAAGATGCCTTCCTTTTAGAAAAGATGGACTGAAGCCTTCTCTGAGTCATCACATGTGAATTTTGCAAGTTATGTAAGTAGTTTATAAGCCATGAAATGGTCACAGACATTACTTGACATTTTCCCCACTGAATTGCCTCTATTAGGTTCGGTTATCACTCTAGGTTTCTTTCTTAAAAAAAAAAATAATCCTCCCTCTTCAATATTTCTTTCAGCCAAGTAAAATATGTTGAATTTTCTGACCCTGTGAAATGAATTTTTGGCTGTGACTATGTGAAATCACTGCATCTATAGTCACATATAATTTGGGGTATAGCCATATCCTCTGACTACAAAAGTGATCTATTTCCCTTTAAATAAAAAGTGGTCCCATTTGTTTATTTTTAGTTTTGTTGACAAAGAAAATTTTAACAATTTCTAAGTATGAAAATGTATCAAAAGAAGATTACTGATTCATTTCCATATTTAAAAAAAATTAATACTCTTCAATATAAATCTATATCTGTTTGGCTAAGGAGTTTGCTTTTAATTTTGTTTTTTACAATAAAATAGAAAACAAAGAATCCTTTTGGCATGCAATATTTCAGGTTAAATAGTTGGTAAAGAATCTTCCTGCAATGCAGGACACCCTGGTTGGATTACTGGGTAGGGAAGATATGCTGGGGAAGGGATAGACTACCCACTCCAGTATTCTTGGGTTTTCCTTGTGGCTCAGCTGGTAAAGAATCCATCTGCAATGCAGGAGACCTGGGTTTGATCCCCTGGAGAAGGGAAAGGCTACCCACTCCAGTATTCTGTAGTGGAGAATTCCATGCACTGTATAGTCCGTGGGGTTGCAAAAAGACACAACTGAGCAACTTCGCTTTCATATTTATAGAATTTTCTATTTTGGTGATTATTCTAACTTTGAACTTCCCAGGTTGTGCAGTGGTAAAGAATCTACCTGCCAATTCAGGAGATGCAAGAGACATGGGTTCAACTCTGGGTCTGGAAGATACCCTGGAGAAGGAAATGGCAACCCACTTCAATATTCTTGCCTGGAGAATTCCATGGACAAAGGAGCCTGGCAGGCTACAGTCCATAAGGTCTCAAAAAAATCAGACACAACTGAGCAACTAAGCACAGCACAGAGAACATATTAAATTTGTTATGGAATATTTAGCTATTGCTTTATACTTTTAGCATAAATTCATTCCCAGTATCTTTAAGATGAGCTTCTTATTCTCATCAAACCACAAAAGAAGTGTCATTAAAGAAATCCAGAATAAATGATATTTCTTGATAGCATTATTTTATTTTATTTTATTGAGTTTTCTTTCCTTAAAATTTTGTTTCAAGCTTAAAGAAAATAGAAATCAAGTGAAATTATCATAAAGGATTATTTGATACCTACAATGATACAACTCAGTGAAGGGCAAAATATGCACTTGATTACTGAAGCTAGTGTTTTGGTGTGTTCCCCTATTTACACACACAGCAGTTATCTTTTATATTTATAATTTTGCTATAATGCCCTACAGGGGCTATTACAAACACAAAATATAAATAATTAGGTACATTAAGCATGCAATGTCTTAATTTAAATAAATTTCAGGTTTCAAAAGTTTAACTCATATAAATGGTTTCAAATAAGTGTTGTTCTTCACTTTCAGTTCAGTTCAGTCACTCAGTAGTGTCTGACTCCTTCCAACCCCGTGGACTGCAGCATGCCAGGCTTCCCTGTCCATCACCAACCTCCAGAACTTGCTCCAACTCATACCCATTGAGTCAATGATGCTATCCAACCATCTCATCCTCTGTCATCCCCTTCTCCTTTAAACCCTTGAAATTGTAAATAATATAGCTTCCTGGGGCTTGAACAACCGGAAGGAATTCCTAGCTGCCTTCCTGGCAGTGTTCCATCTGCCTGCCTTATTAGAAGGAATTGGTTACACACCACTGATCATCTACATGACTATTAATTCCCACATTTGTTACACATTTAAAGTGAAAAGTAAAAAAGCAATTACCATGCAATCTCCCCTTTCAGTATGTATATAAAATGTTTTTCAATTATTCTTTTAAGAATCATTCAACAGGAAATGAGCAAAGCACTATTTTATATCAGGCACCATGGCAGGCATTGGAGGTCTTTCCATGAACAAGATACAGTGAGACTGACATCAAACAACTCACCCCTGGATTAGTGATAACACCATAAAAAAAGAAACACAGAGAGTTACATAAATATAAATTAGGCAAATGAACCTGTCTGAACATTAGAAAGGCTTCTTAAGTAAGAGATCTCTGGTTTGCATTGATTGAAGTTTGGAGGTGAAGAAGGAATAGGTGTTGCAAGTTTCTTGGTATGGGAGTGAGCATAACTAATCTGAACAACCAAAAGAAGCCCTGAAATGCATTTGTTCTTCTCTCCAAGTTTTATTTAGCCCCACTTAGGGTCAGCTCTGTGCAAGGTCCTGGAAAGAGATAGATTATTAACATAGTCCACTGGGGGAAATATATCATAACATGAACCTTTTCAATTGAGTTTATTTTATTTTTATTTTGGCAGTTTAGTGGGATGGGTATCCTGAATTACCCTCCTGTTTGAAACAAAATGCTGAGCTGAACAGGCACAATAAAATAAGGAAAATTCAAATTTGGAAAAAGAAATGATGTAGCGACAGACTCCTGGGAGATAAATTAGACTCTTTTGATAACTGCATGGGGTAGAAAAAAATGGGAGATAACAATTAGGGTGCTGGCACAATAGGAGAATCTGAAACCAGACTCCTACACAGGCAGTAGAAGCTGTAACCCTTGGTATAAGATGAATTGAATCCTACCAAGTGGAGAGATACAACATGCTGTAGTTTTCAGCTGTGTTGAAGAGATCTATACTCAGAATCCATATCATTGAGTGTCTTTCATCAGTTTTGGTCTACATTCATACAACCAGAGTAGACTAACAGCTTCAAGCTAATAATTAAATTGCAAAGGGCTCTACATTAGAAGTGTCCCCCTAGACTGGCTGATGAAAGTACAGTCTCTGAGAAGCTCAACTTCAATTCCCATCTTCACAAATTCCCAAAAATCAAGTTGAAATGCATGCTTCTCTTAGAGTCAGAAATCACGAAATGAAACTATAAATGAGAATCAGTAGAACAATAGAGAGTTGAAATAGACCCATAAAGAGTTTAGATACCAGAATTATCAAAGCATAAGACAGTTACATTTAATATGTTTTAGAGAAAAAAAATGAAAGTGTGACCAGAGAATAAGTCACTACCAAAATAAATAAATAAATAACCAAATCAATCAGACAAAGCACTTCTAGAAATGATATGCATAGTAATTGCAATTAAAACCCCCATGGACATCCCTCCCGCTTCCCCCATATGGCTGATTCACACTGTTATACAGCAGAAACTAACACAGTATTGTAAAGCAATAATACTCCAATTTAAAAAAGGAAAGAAAAATAAAAAAAAAAAAAACATGAAAATCATTAAAGGCTCTGAGAGGTCCAAAAAAAAAGCAGATTAAATCACTAAATAGAAACAGCTGAAGGAGGAAAGAGCAGACCTCTAGTGTTACTATAGCATTCTATGTGGGAGTATATTTATTTTTCCATCATTACATGTCTCTCTCTCACCCTTTTATCTATCTCTGTGATTCTATTCTTCTTTGGATTCAGCTTTACCTTGGCTTCAGGCAGCTGCCTTTGCTCTCAGGCATGATGCTGAGTTGCTGACTCAGGCTTGGTTCTGCTCCAGTTTTGCTCTGTAATGTGATGCATGGGTGAGTGATACAAGTTTTCTCTAGTTACCATCGAGAATCTGAACTGGTGATGTCCCTAGGTGACCAGTGAGTAGCAGAACTAAAACAGTCCTGTGGAGAACCACCCTCCTTCTGTTTAAGTGAGAGAAGAATTTTCACGCTATATGATCTGACAGGAATTTTCCCTCATAGGGTTTTGAACAGACTGATCTCTGACCCGTGGGACGGAAGACTGTGACTGACTGCTGACTCGCTGTGGTTCTCCTGTGTTTTCAGTGGTCCAAATGCATTTCATGCTTCAACCTATGCTGAGCTATTTTAAAAGTGCAAATAAATAGGGCCTCTGTGGGAGGTTTGAGGATCCTAGAAAATAGCATTTTGAATTATTACCTACTTATATAATGTACATGAGTTAATATTCCCCAAAGGATATTATATTTTTAACTCCATATTTTCTGCTACATTGGAGTCTCCTCTTGCATTGCTATATTTTGTTCTTGGCCAAAAAGATTTGAAACTGCTCTTCACATCAGAGTCCAAACTAAGAACACACAGTAATTTAAAAAGCCTAACTTTAACTGGCAGGTACCCATCAGATCCCTTGAAGATAAGATGGGGAATTTTCTTCAGTTAATTTCTAAGCTGATATACTAATATTGTTATAAAAGTCCACATCCACAGAGAATAGAATAAATAGAATAGAATAAATTGTGCATGAATTCATTCATGTACTGTGTATATTTCAACTGATCAGGATAACTACGGATTTCTTGTCTTTCAATGTGGATATTTGTCAAACTTCTGCTATGGTTCCAAAAAAAAAAAAAACACTTCTGCATATGATTCTAATCGTGAGACATGTGTTAAGCATAGGAAATATCATTGAGTATTACCACGTGCAAAATCTGAGTCAAGTGTCGTAAATGACTCAAGTAGCTAACAGTGGAAATATTTAAAATACATGGAATCAGTTGTGGATTTCAAAAAGAATCATTGTTTTCTTTTTTCTCCAGGTACTGTCTTTAGTTTTGCTATGTCTAAATCTTCTTACTTTCCTTGTAAGTCCATTAAAAATCGTTTGGACAACTGTGGGTACAAAAATGTTCTTTTAGGCAGAAGGTGAGTCAGTATTCCATGTTCTTAGACTAGGATGGATGCACTTGTATTTACCCTCCCTCATATAAGGTGCTTTGCACCCCACCTTCATCCTCCAGCTATGTGAGGAAACCCCTAAGGGACCACTTGCTTGTGGAAAGTGGTTTGTTTGCAAGAGGGGTCACCTGGAGCCTTACTTATGAGAGGTGGTCTGCTCAAGCTGTATCATCAAATGCTGGGTCTCCCTGCTTCCCCACCCCCTCCTCTCATTTTGGGCCAAGAGATTGAAGAGACCTGGGAAAGAAAGGACTCAGAGTAATAAGCATTCTTGATGTACTTGGAGGCCTGCTTTTTATAATAAGGAAGAAACTTGTTCGCACCACTTATAGACAGGAAGAGCCAAACAGGAGTTACAAGTAGGAAGAGTGGAATTGGAAAGAAAAAGATATTTTTCATGCTTGAAACTTTTCATTCAACCTGCCTAAAATGAAGTACAGGAGTTACACTTGTTCAGAGGCAGGCAGCTAGAAACTGAGTTATCATACAGAAAGAATACTGCAGAGGTCATTCTAATATCATCTGAAAAGGGTCTAGATCAACTTTTCATTTCTCTCTGAATTTGAATTCTACACTATCAAATTTTTAAAAATTGCATTTGTATTTCTATTTATCAAAGTCAAAAACAAACAAATCCATAAAAATCTGCTCCAAAATCTCAACTCAAAGATATCACTGTTACAATTGTATATTATTCTATATATGTTTTCTTATGTATTTCAAGGATGCAGAAATACCATATACATGAACTATTAACAGAAAGAAAAATGCACAACACAAAGGTTTTATTGGGGATCTTACTAAGGACTGTAGCCTGGGAGACAGCCTCTCAGAGGAACTGCTCCAAAGAGGTAGGGAGGGAGCCAAGATACACATGACTTTTGTTGTTGTTGGGAAAAAAAGACACCTAAAGACTACTGCTAATCACAAATAATTTCAAGTTAATGGTTGTAGTGCTTTTCTATATAGGAAAGTGAAAGTGAAAGTTGCTCAGTCATGTCTGACTCTTTGTGATCCCATGAACAGTACAGTCCATGGAATTCTCCAGGCCAGAATACTGGAGTGGGTAGCCTTTCTCTTCTCCAGGGCATCTTTCCAACCCAGGGAAGCTCTATAGAAAATGGAAGATGCACAGAAAAAATTTTCTCCATCCTGAGTTTGCCTCAGGTTCATGCAGCGTCAGTGGGTGACTACAGTGGCGAATGGCTTGATCCTTATAAAACTTGAATGGCAGGTAATATTTTCTTTTTCTTCTCAAATTGAACTCTCTCTCTTTAATAGGATTTTATTGACATAATCTTTTTTTAATGTAAGATACAGTGCACATCTTTCTTGACCAATAAATCAACTCTAGCATTTTAAATAATGCATAGTATCTCACAGGATGAGTTGATTAAATTTTATTTAGCTAGTTGCTGTGCTTTGTACTTTGACTTTTATTTGAATTTTTTTGCCAGTTGCAATAACAATAGGATTAACATTTTTAAAGGAAAATTTTTAGGTATATACTTTAAAAAATGCAATGGATTGAATTAATTTTCTCCAAATCATAAAAAATAGTTTTATAACTTAGCACTTCTTATATAAAGGGGCTTCCCTGGTGGCTCAGACAATGAAGAATCTGCCTGTAATGCAGGAGACTCAGGTTTGATCCCTGGGTCAGAAATATCCACTGGAGAAGGGAATGGCAACCCACCCCAGTATTCTTGCCTAGAGAATTCTGCCTACAGAGAAGCCTGGAGGGCTACTGTCCATGGGGTCATAAAGAGTCAGATATGACTGAATGACTAACACTTTCACTTCACCTGTATAAAATGAATTTTTTCCTAGTGACTAAGTCATACAGACGAAGGCATCTAGAACTAGCCTACAGACTATTTCATTTTGACTGATGCTATAAAAGGGAGTACTGTTTTCTTTACTTTTCAACTGCTTGTTAATCAATTACAGGCTGTTTAAATTCCTACTCTCCCTTTTATCTACTAATAGTATCCCTTTTACTCCTTTAAGTTAAATATACTGTCCTCAAATGGTATTGTGTCTAGAATTATAACTGAAAGCTTTTATGAATAGATATGTCGTTCCCTTCACTCAATTCCTGACATTCTGGAAAGCTCTTAACAGGCAAGTTTATATGTTGAACAAAGAAAAATCAATAATAACTTGAAGACTTGGAACTGATTTTACCTTGCTACATTTCTAGGGAAAAACAGAATTATTGACAATATCCCCGAAAGAAGGAGCTTGCATTATAAGAAAGATCCTATTAGGGATTGCATTATATTTGCAACATTCTTAATTCTTATAACTCCGTCAAACTATTGGAAGCAATTTATAAAATCTTTAAGCATTCAGTAATTGCTTTGTTAAGAATGAACTGAAGAGATAGTTGTATGGCTTCTTTCTTATATTGTTAATTCTTTTTATAATATTCTCTCTAGAATTCAGCATGCCATCTTAAGGATCTTTCCTAGTTTTCCTGTGTTTTTTTTTTTTTTTTGAAAGTGTATCTTTTTATATATATCTTTAACTTCACAAATTCCATCATCTCATTTTTCCTCAAAAAAAACAACAAAAAAAACACCTTATATCTTTCTATGTTCAGTGAATTCAGGTTTACTTCCTGGGTTGATATATTTCCTGTGGCCATTGTTAATAACCAGCTGAAATGTTTACTTTTTATAATTAGGATATAAATAATTTATTTCTTTAAAAATTCTGACAAAAATAGACCTATAGATGCCCAGTGGACTAAGCATAAAGTTGCTAATAAAGACACACTAGTGCTCATTTTCAGAGAAGGCAATGGCACCCCACCTCCAGTACACTTGCCTGGAAAATCCCATGGATGGAGGAGCCTGGTAGGCTGCAGTCAATGGGGTCGCGAAAAGTCGGACATGACTGAGCGACTTCACTTTCAGTTTTTACTTTCATGCATTGGAGAAGGAAATGGCAACCCACTCCAGTGTTCTTGCCTGGAGAATCCCAGGGATGAGGGAGCTTGGTGGGCTGCCATCTATGGGGTCGCGCAGAGTTGGACGTGACTGAAGTGACTTAGCAGCAGCAGCAGTGCTCATTTTTGGTGACCTTAGGCAAGTTTTATGGTCTTCAAATGCCAAAGGTGCTAATTAATTTTACTGTTTCCATGTTAGAAAATAATGCTTACTGCTTGAAGGTTTGTTGCTTGATGCAATCAATGCTGCATACAAATTAATACCAGGAAGAAATGAATACACACAAGGGAAAGGAAAACTTGATTAGCCACCTAGCCGAATGTGCAGAGCATAGAAATGAAACAGGAATTTAAGAATTACCACTGCCAAAGGATTTGTCCTTTTCCCATATGTTTAAACCTTCATCAGAGGCGAGACTTTCTCTGAATTTCCTTTACCACAGTTAATCGTCATTTTCACTATGCATGCAAAACTCACTCATTATTTTCTGTGCCTGCTGCTTATCTCTGCATCCTAGTCTGATTCTCTCCCATAAGACTGGTAGGAGGTTCCTCTCATTCAGTCAAACCATGGCTCCAGTGTAGGTGTGTTGCTGTTTAGTCACTAAGTCATGCCTGACTATTTGTGACCCCATGGACTGCAGCACACCAGGCTCCTCTGTCCATGGGATTTTCCAGGCAAGGATACTGGAGTGGGTTGCCATTTCCTCCTCGAGGGGATCATCATGTTAAACACCCTCCAAGTTAATGTATGAAAAATTCTTAATCCAAATCTTGCTTTTCACCTGTGATAAGTGTAATACTAAAGAGCCAATGCCTTCATCTACAAATAAGAAAACACTGTTTGGCAGTTCCCTGAACAAACGAGATCACAGTTGACTGACACTCGAACTGCTCAGGTTCACTTATACAGATTTTTTTTCAATAGTAAATACTATAGTACTACAGGATTCAGGTTAGTTGAATCCACAGTTTTAGAACCTCAGATATAGAGGAATTATATCTATTTAGGGTAAACTACAAGTTATGTGGATTTTCAACTGCACTGAAGGACTGGCACCCAAGCCCAAACAATGTTCAAGGGTTAATTGCATTTATTTCCACTGTTCTCATCATGTTTCCTTTTTTGAAAATCAGTACTATTGCCACATGGTCACAAATGGCTGCTGCCATCCAGGCATCACATCTGCATTTAAATCACTAGCCCTTTTATAATTACCTTCTATATTTCTAGTACCCATTTCACATCTTTACTTTCAGCTATCAACAGGTTATTGTCATTATGCCAGACCTTACACTTTTTATCAGATTAAAATCACGGCTACACATATTAACATAAAAACTATCTGAAAATGTTCTGATTGTAACATTTGTCATGTGTACATCCTAGATGTAGGCTGTATAAAGACAGAAAATATAGTGTTTTATTAGTTGATATTTATCTTTATATAGAAAAACCCACAGCTTATTCAAAACACCAAAATAAGAACAGAAAGGATTTTAATGTAATTCTACCCTCCAGCATGGAAGCACCCTTAGGCACTTAGGCACCCTTAGGCACTCTTAACTACTCATCTAAGTGTGTGTACCTCAATTTTTTTTAGATATCACTGTCATTACAATGCTAATTTCCAGGAAAATAGGTTCTCTTTCTTATTTTTCACTTTATTTTTAGCACCTAAAACCTACTGGCAAACTTTGCTAAGAGAATGAATAGATGTGTCATTTTTCCATTAATGCTTTTAATCATCTTTTTTCTCCAAAATTCACTTTGTTTTATTTACAAGTTTATGTGTGTGTGGAGCTGGCTCAGTGTTAAAGAATCTGCCTGCCAATGCAGAAGACATAGGAGATGTAGGCTCAGTCCCTGGGTCAAGAAGATCCCTTGGGGTAGGAAATAGCAACCAACTCCAGTCTTCTTGCCTGGAAAATTCCATGGACAGAGGAGTCTGGTGGGCTACAGTCCACAGGTTGCAAAGAGTCAGACATGACTGAGCACATGCTCACATTCACAGAGCCATTTACCTCTGCTTCCACAGTCCTGATATTCTTCTTCTTTTTTTTTTTTTTTAATACCAAAGTAGACTTATTTTGCTAAAGAGAAACTGTTGGACTAGAAGAAAACTGAGTGCAGTCTTGATTTTGTGCATTTGTGCGGAAAAAACCCTGAGATTGCCGATTGTGTATTTCTCAGAGATATGTCTAACTAGTGTTTTTTTTTTTTTTTAAGTTAAAGGATTACTGACTTTGAAACATATGTCTATACATTTGAAAATTAAAGGCAAACTATATAATCTTCTCTATTGGCCACAGTTCATGGAAATGAAACTTATTATTGTATACTGAGAATTATTTGAATTAAAACATAGAAGGTAAGTATTCATCTTAATTTTTATTGTAACCAAAAGCAGGATGAATATGTCACATGAGAAGAAAGGAAATACATTTTCTTCTACTTTATCGCATACTAATTTTCAGATTGAAAAGACCAGACATTTATATATCCTCTTTGAAATCTTCCTAAAGAGTACAGGAAATCACAGACTTAAAGTACATATAATTTAAAATACACTAACTAAGTGTGTTGAGACTTTATTCTCCATACCATTTTTTAATACATCTTTTTTATATTCAGCTTGTCCCAGTTGACATTAAAAGTCCAGTTGAAACCATTTCCTTTCAGATTAGTGCTTTGGGCCATCAAGAGATCTTATGCTTGAAGGACCCCTCTGAAAGACTATGACAGTGAATAAGCTGAGAAAAAAACTATAAGGAATTGACAATTTACACTTAAATATTTTTATAAAAACATAAAGTTTTGCCTTTCTTAACTACTGTAAAAATGATACCTACCATGTTATCAATGGCATTGCCTCATTTACTGGCAATAGAATATTCTCTTGGAACTGTCAAAAACATTTATTAGTTTCTATGGTACAAGGCTGGAAAATGCTCAATTCCAATTCAAACCATTTTAGAGAAAGCTCTCTCCAGTCTACAAATTGCAGGTAGTTGCTGTGACTAAAAATCAGTATCATTTTTATAGCAGCCTGCTTATTTTAACATTTATTGATTTTTTACAGATATGTTGAGAAGAGCTATTTTTCTCAGAATCTAGACACATGCTAAAATAATAATGTAAAACCAATATTATTTTAGCTATCACCTTAGGAAAAACTGATTACCAGAGCAACCTAGTTGTGATTGGAGTTGAAGTTATTTCATATGATTTAAAGGCAGAACATACAGAATATACTTAAAATTTCTGCTTCTCCTTCCCCAGTTATATCCATCAAGGAAAACACAGTATAACTCTTTCCTTTTAAAATATTTATACTTTACTTCTAAAGTATATTAAAGAAGGGAGCAAGTTACATATTCAGTATCTTGTATTAACCTGTAATGGAAAAAATCTAAAAAATATATATATGTATAACTGAATCACTTTGCTGTATGCCTTAACTATATTTCAACAAAAAATTTTAAAGACACAAAACATATTCATTTTAAGTGTTTAAGATACTTGGAAAGATTGAAGGCAGGAGGAGAAGGGGAAGACAGAGGATGAGATGGTTAGATGGCATTACTGACTCAATGGACATGAGTTTGAGCAAGCNATCTAGCATAGGGAACTATATTCAGTATCTTGTATTAACCTGTAATGGAAAAAATCTAAATATATATATATATGTATAACTGAATCACTTTGCTGTATGCCTTAACTATATTTCAACAAAAAATTTTAAAGACACAAAGCATATTCATTTTAAGTGTTTAAGATACTTGGAAAGATTGAAGGCAGGAGGAGAAGGGGAAGACAGAGGATGAGATGGTTAGATGGCATTACTGACTCAATGGACATGAGTTTGAGCAAGCTCCAGGAGATGGTGAAGGACAGGGAAGCATGCTGCAATCCATAGGATCACAAACAGTTGGACATGACTGAGGAACTGAATGACAGCAAAAATACTTGAAGACCAGAGATTAAAAAAGACACAATCATTGTCCTAGAGGATATCACAGATAACTCTCAGTACTGGAAAATTAAATAGATAATTGTAATGCTATTTATATATATGTATGGATATGTATATATATACATATATGTATGTATATAAAATGGAGCTAACAGGAAAATATTTTTAAACATGAGGCTATTGCATTGGGATCACAAAGGAGATGTCATGAGTCTTCACTTGTGGGTATGTGCTCAGTTCTCAGTCATGTCCAACCCCTTGTGACCCCATGGACTGTAGCCCACCAGGCTCTTCTGTCCATGAGACTTTTCAGGCAAGAATACTGGAGTGAGTTGCCATTTCTTCCTCCAGGGGATCTTCCTGACCCAGGGATCAAAACCACATCTCCTGTATTGGCAGATAGATTCCTTACCACTGAGCCACCCAGGAAGCCCAGCATGTTGGTAGTGTTTGGTAAACATTCGCTTTAAAAAAGAATGAAATTTGGGACCACACACACACAAAAAAAAAGGAGTGTGTGGTGGAGGATTAGAGAGCAGGCCAGTATATGGGAACAATATGTGCTAAGAAATAGGATGGTGACTTTAGGATGTTCAGGCAAGTTCAAGAGCTTGGTATGATGGACACATAGTGACCCAACTGGAAACATGAAATAATTAATGCTCAGACAAGAAACACCAGGGAACTCCTATGGAAGCGCCAGGAAGTTTCTGTAATAAGAGAAGGTATTTTTATAGCAGCCTGCTTATTTTAACATTTATTGATTTTTTACAGATATGTTGAGAGGAGCTATTTTTCTCAGAATCTAGACACATGCTAAAATAATAATGTAAAACCAATATTATTTTAGCTATCACCTTAGGAAAAACTGATTACCAGAGCAACCTAGTTGTGATTGGAGTTTAAGTTATTTCATATGATTTAAAGGCAGAACATACAGAATATACTTAAAATTTCTGCTTCTCCTTCCCCAGTTATATCCATCAAGGAAAACACAGTATAACTCTTTCCTTTTAAAATATTTATACTTTACTTCTAAAGTATACTAAAGAAGGGAGCAAGTTACATGCAAAGTTCATCAGCAGCAGTCTGAAAGTAGCCAAAACGGCTTGTTGTCTGCAACAAGGGGCCATGCTTGTTGTCTACAAGCATGGGGCCTGTTCTGGATGAATCAACAAAAATTAAAATAGTAAATTTTTCAGAGCCAACTATGTTAGGGCTTTCCACTTAGTGCTAGTTGTAAAGAATCAGCCAGCCAATGAAGGAGATGCAACAGATGAGCATTTGATCCATGGGTAGGGAAGATTTCCTAGAGAAGGAAATGAACCCATTCTAGCTTTCTTGCCTGGAAAATTACATGCACAGAGGAGCTTAGTGGGCTACAGTCCATGGGACTGCAGAGAGTCAGACAAAACTGAGCGAAGGAGCACACATACTAGATTTTGCTAGGAAATGTGGTGATTAAAAATATTCTTTAGAATGACCATGATTCTATCTTACTAAAGAAAATTCCACTCAACATTCTGACAATATTTGCAACCTTCTTCATCTTGATTTGATTTCTCCCTTGGTTGCTTCCTGCATTAAGATCTGGGCTATACTTTTTGCCTATTTTCTTCTCTGCCATACACCAGATCACTCTAAGGCAATCGAGTTATCTTTCAAAGTTTTATTTCATTCTCTTATCTGGTTTCTCTGTAGATTGGAGGTATTTCCTTTCACTTAAATCTAGAGACAGACAGTCCAGAGGGAGGACAGTGCCTCTATGATATTGTCAATACCTCAACCTTCATCCATCTTCCTTCTCCATTATCTTTAGAGCATGCTTTTCGCTTTCTAGTTGCAAGACGGTGGCTGCAGCTCCAGCCATCATATTTGGCTTCCAGAAAGAAAGAAGAAGGAAAGAGGAGGTAAAGGCAATATGGATTTCAGAGTCAGCTCCCTCAAAGAGCTTTCTTGAAGACCTCACTCTACAACAACTTTCCTTTTCATAACATTGGTTACCCTAGTTTTCAAGGGAGATGACAAATTTTTTATTTGTTAAAATAACCACTCTCAAAATATAGATTTCTCTCAATGAAGAGAAAGGGTTCAGTTCAGTTCAGTTCAGTCTCTCAGTCATGTCTGACTCTTTGCAACCCCATGGACTGCAGCACACCAGGCTTCTCTGTCCATCACCAACTCCTGGAGTTTACCCAAACTCATGTCCATTAAGTCAGTGATGCCATCCAACCATCTCATCTTCTATCATCCCCTTCTCATCCTGCCTTCAATCTTTCCCAGCATCAGGGTCTTTTCAAATGAATCAGCTCTTCACATCAGGTGGCCAAAGTATTGGAGTTTCAGCTTCAACATCAGTCCTTCCAATGAACAACCAGGACTGATCTCCTTTAGGATGGACTGGTTGAATCTTCTTGCTTTCCAAGGGTNGTCTTTTCAAATGAATCAGCTCTTCACATCAGGTGGCCAAAGTATTGGAGTTTCAGCTTCAACATCAGTCCTTCCAATGAACAACCAGGACTGATCTCCTTTAGGATGGACTGGTTGAATCTTCTTGCTTTCCAAGGGTCCTCTCCAGCACAAGAGTCTTCTCAAGAGTCTTCTCCAGCACACGGTTCAAAAGCATCAATTCTTCGGCACTCAGCTTTCTTTATAGTCCAACTCACATCCAAACATGACTACTGGAAAAATTATAGCCTTGACTAGAGGGAACTTTTTTGGCAAAGTAATGTCTCTGCTTTTTAATATGCTGTCTAGGTTGGTCAAAACTTTCCTTCCAAGGAGTAAGTGTCTTTTTAAAAAAAAAAAGTGGTCTCTTGATAGTATAGATGATATCTTCACACTTTCATGTATTGTTTTTCCTATCCTATAGATTATAATACAGGTAATGTTCAGGGACACTGGAGGAGACAGACATATGTAAAATAATAGAAGTAACTTGAGGTTGATAATACAGGAAGCACCAAGATGCTCAGGATGGTAGTTCTGTGCAAAAGCAGATGTGGGTTGTGAAGAAGAATGGATTATGATGCAGGAATTATGTGAACCTCTGTTAAGTACAGTTGTTACAGGTTTTCAAGTTCTCTAAGACTAATAATATATATATATATTCCTTGGGCACTGTGGTTATTAGTTTCTATGGTACAAGGCTGGAAAATGCTCAATTCCAATTCAAACCATTTTAGAGAAAGCTCTCTCCAGTCTACAAATTGCAGGTAGTTGCTGTGACTAAAAATCAGTATCATTTTTATAGCAGCCTGCTTATTTTAACATTTATTGATTTTTTACAGATATGTTGAGAGGAGCTATTTTTCTCAGAATCTAGACACATGCTAAAATAATAATGTAAAACCAATATTATTTTAGCTATCACCTTAGGAAAAACTGATTACCAGAGCAACCTAGTTGTGATTGGAGTTTAAGTTATTTCATATGATTTAAAGGCAGAACATACAGAATATACTTAAAATTTCTGCTTCTCCTTCCCCAGTTATATCCATCAAGGAAAACACAGTATAACTCTTTCCTTTTAAAATATTTATACTTTACTTCTAAAGTATATGTGTGTATGTATATATATATATGTACATATATATATATTTATGTATTCTCAGTTGCTTCAATCATGTGTGACTCTGTGTGACCCTGTGGACTAGAGCCCACCAGGCTCCTCTGTACATGGGATTCTCCAGACAAGAATACTGGAGTGGAATGCTGTATATATCTATCTATATGTCTCTATCTATCTATATATGTTTTATTAGTGATAAACATAATACATGTTTAAGGAGTGGTTGGTAAATTTTTGTAAGGGCTTACTCTGATTCAGCAACTGCCTCTGTAAAGGATTTTACATGTTTTGATTTTGTAAAACTCCTAGTCTAAGTATTGCTTTATCTCCACCATGTGGAAAAGAAAACCAAGATGCAAAGTGGTAAGGAAACTTGCCTAAGGTCTCACAGCCAGTAATTGGAAGATCACAGATTTAAACCCAGCTCTGGGCTCTTATTTTTCACTCTACAGGAATGAATAAATGCTAAATAACTCTACCAATTATTTTCAGGAAATTTAAAGTTAAAAATTAATAGAAATGTTTCAGTAATTATGGTACTGCTACCCAAGGGGTTAAGACAAAAAAAAAAAAAGTGGTCTCTTGATAGTATAGATGATATCTTCACACTTTCATGTATTGTTTTTCCTATCCTATAGATTATAATACAGGTAATGTTCAGGGACACTGGAGGAGACAGACATATGTAAAATAATAGAAGTAACTTGAGGTTGATAATACAGGAAGCACCAAGATGCTCAGGATGGTAGTTCTGTGCAAAAGCAGATGTGGGTTGTGAAGAAGAATGGATTA
>SJYT01002317.1:230438-242113 GCA_006410635.1 Cephalophus harveyi | reverse complement strand
GGGATTTAGAAAAGGCAGAAGAATCAGAGATCAAATTGCCAACATCCATTGGATTATCGAAAAAGCAAGAGAGTTCCAGAAAATAATCTATTTCTGCTTTATTGACTATGCCAAAGCCTTTGACTGTGTGGATCACAATAAACTGTGGAAAATTCTGAAAGAGATGGGCATACCAGACCACCTGACCTGCCTCTTGAGAAACCTGTATGCTGGTTAGGAAGCAACAGTTAGAACTGGACATGGAACAATGGACTGGTTCCTAACAGAAAAAAGAGTACATCAAGGCTATATGTTGTCACCCTGCTTATTTAACTTATACGCAGAGTGCATCATGAGAAATGCTGGACTGGAAGAAGCACAAGCTGCAATCGATTGCCGGGAGAAATATCAATAACCTCAGATATGCAGATGACACCACCCTTATGGTAGAAAATGAAGAGGAACTTAAAAGCCTGTTGATGAAAGTGAAAGAGGAGAGTGAAAAAGTTGGCTTAATGCCCAACATTCAGAAAACTAAAATCATGACATCCGGTCCCATCACTTTATGGTAAATGGATGGAGAAACAGTGGAAACAGTGGCTGACTTTATTTTGGGGGGCTCCAAAATCACTGCAGATGGTGATTGCAGCTATGAAATTAAAAGACAGTTACTCCTTGGAATAAAAGTTATAACCAACCTAGACAGCATATTAAAAAGCAGAGACATTACTTTGCCAACAAAGGTCCATCTGGTCAAGGCTATGGTTTTCCAATAGTCATGTATGGATGTCAGAATTGGCCTATAAAGAAAGCTGAGTGCTGAAGAATTGATGCTTTTAAACTGTGGCATTGGAGAAGACTCTTGAGAGTCCCTTGGACTGCAAGGAATTCCTACCAGTCCATCCTAAAGGAGATCAGTCCTGAGTATTCATTGGAAGGACTGATATTGAAGCTGAAAACTCTAATACTTTGGCCACCTAATGTGAAAGGCTGACTCATTTGAAAAGTCCCTGATGCTGAGATAGATTGAAGGCAGGAGGAAAAGGGAATGACAGAGGGTGAGATGGTTGGATAGCATCACAGACAATGGACATGAGTTTGAGTAAACTCTGGGAGTTGGTGATGGACAGGGAGATGGGGTTGCAAAGAGTTAGACATGACTGAACAACTGAACTGGGAAGATTCTGGGAAGATTCCTCAGTCAGATCCTTATGATCAACAATTCAATCTTAGAGGCATGTTTTCCATTATTTGGATTTTTTTTTTCCCTTAAATTTTGGCAATTATATTTAATTTCCAGCACCTCTGATTATATTGTTTTTTCAAATTTTTTAAAAAAATTAAGATTTTTTTAAACACTAAAATATTTTGTATCAAGATATAGCCAATTAACAATGTTGTGGTAGTTTCAGGTGAACAGCAAAAGGATGCAGCCATACATATACAGGTATCCGTTCTCCCCCAAACCCCTCTCCCATTCAGGCCGTCACATAACCTTGAGCAGAGTTCCCTGTGCTATACAATAGGCTTCTGTTGGCTATCCNTTTGTATCAAGATATAGCCAATTAACAATGTTGTGGTAGTTTCAGGTGAACAGCAAAAGGATGCAGCCATACATATACAGGTATCCGTTCTCCCCCAAACCCCTCTCCCATTCAGGCCGTCACATAACCTTGAGCAGAGTTCCCTGTGCTATACAATAGGCTTCTGTTGGCTATCCATTGACTGTCTTCTTTTTGTACAACAGCATTTTGGGAGAAATGTAATCTCTATAGATGTGTATTATATATTGTTTTATATGTTCTTCAATGTCTTATTAGTGCTTCAATAATTGTCTTCACATAGGATTGGTGCCCTTCTTCAGCAGTTGGATTCTTTTATATACAATCTATCTTTGATTTTCTATTAGTGTTTCTTTCTGAAAAACTCAGAAAAATGTCACCTGTACTTATATTGTATTTCCATAGCTAAAGTAAGTGCTTCCCAGGTGGTGCAGTGATAAAGAATCCACCTGTCAATGAAGGAGACACAAGAGATGCAGGTTCAATCCCTGGATCAGGAAAATCCCCTGGAGAAAGAAATGGAAACCCTCTCCAGTATTCTTGCCTGGAAAATTCCATGGGCAGAAGAGCCTGGCAGGCTAGAGCCCATGGGGTCACAGAGAGTTGGACACAACTGAACCCAAACACACACACACATAAGTACATACATACACACAGTCAAAGTAAGCATGTCTTGTCTCTTGCAGTGGATGGCAGTTTTGTTTAAAGCAGCTCTGCCTCTAAAATTTGATTAAGGCTGTGGGTGGGATTGTGGGAGTGTGGAGAAGGGTAATGATGTTTCTTGGCAAGGATTAATACTGGGTGAGCTACATGCTGTCTCCTAACCAACCTGTTTGTTTTCTGCATATGTGGAGAGGGTCCACATCTTTCAGGTGAGCTCTGAGTTGGCAGGGACATGATCTTTTATTTTGATCCAGCGCACATTTGGCAGGTTTTTGTTTTTGTCCTCCTGCCATAAATGTATATAGTTATATCACCAATTTTAGGTTTATAATCCACCGTGTTTCAGTAAACTCAGAAGGCTGTGCAACTATAATTACAAACAAGCTTCTGAATAGTTAAATCATCCTCAGAAAAGTGTCCTACCAACACTTTACAGTCAATATCCATTTCCAGCTCCAAATAAAAGCACTGATTTGTTGTACTTTTTCTATAAATTTCATATAAATGGAATGATATTAATATGTAGTGCTCAATTTAGGGTACAAATATCAGAGTCACTTGCCATAAATGAGGAGAAATAACCCAGATGGTTTATTTTTCTTTTATCAATTATTTGCCAAAAGAAAATAGTCTTCATTTATCTTCCGTTACCTCTCATCTTGAAATAATTCTTTGATTCCAATGGGAAAACTCACTGGGGAGTTCTTATCACTTGCCTCCCAGAACTGATGTAAGAATTAAGTATAATAACACTATAGGGATTATCTCATAAATACTAGATAAATATTTTTATTGTTGCAGATATAGTTTGTGGCTATTATGTATAAATATAGGCCTCAGAGAAATACTTACTTTGTATATTAAGGTAACTCAGTCTTCTTTCAGTAAACTAGAGGGCAAGGACTTAAAATGTATCTTCAAATGGAACAATAGTTTCCAGATACTGAAACATAAATGATCTAACTTTGGTAAACAAGATTATATTAAGCTGGGCTTAAACACATTTACCTTTTGTATAAAAAACTTACCAAGACTTGATACACTTATATTGCATGGCAGCAGCAGCACCCTAAATTTTTGTTTTGAAATGGGGATAAAGAAGCAATCTTCAGAGTTTTTATATAGTAGTAATTCTTTTTATTATTAAAAATAACTTCCATTTTGGGAGATTCAGCTTTTAACTCTGTTCCCACAAACAATGTTTTAAGTCTTCATGTAAAAAAAAGATGTAGATTTAGGAAAGTGTCTCTTTTTCCTTCAGGCACTCCATAATGTTTTGTTATTGGTGTAAGATTCATATTATTATTATTTTTACTGGAGGCAGGTGCAATAACCAAAAAGGTGTTAGAGAAAAGAATTCAGTTTAGTCTCTATTTTTAGTTTAAATGCAGCTGTAGTGGAAAAAAAAAAAAAACCTTAGAAAGAAATGTAACTTGCAAGCATTAATGACTAAGTTTCTGAATCTATTTTATATGCAAAGTAATTTTAGTTAATTGAGTTGATCTTTTCTGTCAACATAAGTGCACATATGAGGTAAGAGAGACTCTAAATTAACCCCTCCAATTATTATGACTTTTACTAGTTTTATTTCCTCTTATATGAAAGATTAGTAAAATTAAATGATTGTTTCAAATAGTATATGTAAATAACCTAACAACCACTCTTTTACATCCCCTCAGCTTTTTTTTTTACAAGGTGAATGAAGTGTAATTTGCATTCAACTAAAAGAAATCAGCAATTTTAAGTTTACAGTCCAATGAGTTTCAGTAAATCCATACGTTATGCAATTACAATCACAACCCAGTTTCCCATTAGTTAAATCACCCCTTCGAATCTCTGCTTCTATGACCTGCTCCAAGTAAAAGCACTGATATGCTATTTTTCTAGAAATTTCATTTAAATGGAATCATACAATATATAGTTGTCCCTTGCTTTTTTCTGTTAACATGGTTTTTGTAAGTCATTCTTACTGGTGCATCTATCAATACATTTTCCTTTATGCTAAGTAGTATTCAATAGTTTGTTATATTCCAAGTCCTAGTTTATCTCTTTGGCATTGGATGAATCTCTGGGTCATTTCTATTTTGGGGCCAATCTGGATACTGTTTCTGTGAACGTTGTGTACAAGGTTTTGTAGATATATGAATTCTTTTGTGTTGGGCAAATATTTTGGAGTGAAACTGTTGGAGGGTATTATAAGCATTATGTTTAACTCAAAATAAACATGTTTATTTTGAGTTAATATATTGGGGCTTCCCTGGTGGCTCAGAGGTTAAAGCATCTGCCTGGAATGTGGGAGACCCAGGTTCGATCCCTGGGTTGGGAAGATCCCCTGGAGAAGGAAATGGCAACCCACTCCAGTACTCTTGCCTGGAGAATCCCATGGAGGGAGGAGCCTGGTAGGCTACAGTCCATGGGGTCGCAAAGAGTCGGACACGACTGAGCGATTTCACTTTCACTTTCATCCACAAAATATCCAAGTGTTTTTCAAAACGGTCTTACTACTGTACATTTTACCAGATATATTTGAAGATTACAGTTGTTTCAGATCCTTAACAGTACACCATATTGTCAATATATTTTGTATTGTCTATTTCAGGCAATGTGTACTGTTATTTCATTGTAGTTCTAATTTGCATAGTCTAATAGGTAATGATATTAAACATGTTTTCATGTGTTTATTTTCTATTCATGTAAAGTATCAATATACAAACTCATTTACCCATTTAATGGCTAATGTCCACTTTTATTTATTAAGATGTCAACTACTTTTCCATTTGTAAAATTTTTTTTGTATAGTCTGTATGAAAATCTATGTATCTATCTTCTCTTCTTTTTCTTCCCCTCCCCTCCCTTTTCTTACATTCACCTAACCTGGAGCTTCTCTTTTTATTTTCATAACAATGTCTTTGAAGGGCAGAAGTTTTTAGCTTAGATGAAGTTGCATTTTTCAAATATTTCTTTTATCATGTTTTGGGGTCATATTAAAAAAATATAGAGAGACATATTTTCACAAAGCTTTTCTCCTACATTTTCTTCTACATGTTTTTCAGTTTTAACAACAACATTTAGATTTGTCCCATTTTTAGTTAACTTATGTTTATAGTAAGCTAAGTCTGAAATTTCTGCCTAATAGATATATAATTGCTTCAATTCATTTGTGGAAAGGCTATCCTTTCCTGGTTGAATTATCATTATTCCTTTGTGAAAAATCAGTTGACCATGAGGTCTGTTTCTGAGATTTATATTTTGTTATGTTGATTTGTAAGTCTATACTTACAGTAATATTATTTTTTAAAGTTTCATTTTTGGATTACTTTTTTTAGTGTACAGAGGTTTAATTTCCAAAGTTTATTTCCTCTCTATCTAGATATATGGCTAACTTTGCTTTATATTTATAATAGCTCTTTTTTGTGTGTTTGTGGATACCTTAGGATTATCCACTTTTAAGATCTTGTTATCTCCTAGCAATGATTGTTTTAATTCTTTCTTGGCAATTTTTGTTCCTTTAACTTTTTTTCCTTATTTTACTAAACTGTGGTTGCTAATTTTGATAAAAGTGATGAAAACGTATCTTTCTGCCATATTCCAATATTAAAATGTTATATTTTACCACTACCTATAGTATCATTTTTTGTTCTTTTACTGAGCTTTATCTGGTAGAGAAAGTATGCTTTCGTTACTTAGAGCTAAGAGCTTTTATCATGAGTCGATGTTAGGTTTTGTAAAATTCCTTTTTCTGCCTCTGTCAAGATTATCATGATTTCTGCTATAATATTCACTTCTTTATCAAAGTTAGTCTAAACCCCATTTCTAGGATATATCTCACTTATTTCTGATGTGTAACCTCCTTTATATATAGTTGAATATTGCTGTCTAGTATTTTATTTATAGCTTTTATATCATATTGATGAGGAAATTTATTCTTCAGCTTTTTTTTTATATACTATTTTTATCAGGCTTTGGTATCTGAATAATGCTGTGCCATAAAAGGAGTTGGGCAGTTTTTCTACTTCTCTATTTTCTGAAATAAACAGCTATGTGTGTGGATAAGTATTATGTCTTTCTTAAATGTTTGATAAATAGCACTAGTGAAATCTCATGTGCCAGGCCTTGACTTTATAGTAACACATACAACATTCAGTTAATTTTTTTTCCTGCTTAATTTTCACATTTCTGATTCCATATTGGGCTGATTTCTAGCTTAATTCCATTGTGCTCAGAGAAAATATTTTGTTTAATTTTAATTCTTTAAAAACTTATTGAAAGTTTTTGTGAAACCTTGTTAAATGATTCTTCCTGGGGAATGTTCTAAATGTGCTTGAAAAGAATGCATTTTCTGTATTGTTCTTTGGAGTGTTTGATATAGATCAATTCAGTCAACTTAATTAATAATGTTTAAGTTTCCTATTTTCTTACTGGTTTCTATCTTAATAATTCTATCATATTCACTGCCTTATTTTGGGTTTCTGTTTTTTGTCATTATGAAATATCTCTCTTTATTTAGAGAAATATCCTTTTTTTTAAAGCTTATATTGTCTGCTATTAATCCATTCATTAATCCATTCATCTATTCAGCAGGATTTTTACCAACTGCATTGTATTTATTTTCTTTGCCTCAACTTTCAACTTATTTGTGACTCTGAAATTAAGTTGCTTCTGTATTAGATAGCCTATAGTTTTATATTCACTTTTTTGTTCAATCTCACAATTTCTGCTTTTCTTTGGAGTACTTAGTACATTTACAGTCAAAATAATTACATTTTTTGTAATAAGATTTGCCAATTTTTATTGTTTTATATCCTTTTGATTCCTAATTTTGTTCCTTTTACTGCTTTATGTTAAACAAACATTTTTAGTATACCATTTTATTTTCTCTTGAAAGTTTAACTATATCTTCTGGAAATTTTAGTAGTTGATCTAAGGACCACAATATATATATTTTTAATTTATTTATGGTTCAGTTCAGTTCAGTTCATTCACTCAGTCGTGTCCGACTCTTTGCAACCCCATGAATCGCAGCACGCCAGGCCTCCCTGTTCATCACCATCTCTTGGAGTTCACTCAGACTCACATCCATCGAGTCCGTGATGCCATCCAGCCATCTCATCCTTGGTCGTCCCCTTCTCCTCCTGCCCCCAGTCCCTCCCAGCATCAGAGTCTTTTCCAGTGAGTCAACTCTTCGCATGAGGTGGCCAAAGTACTGCAGTTTCAGCTTTAGCATCATTCCTTCCAAAGAAATCCCAGGGCTGATCTCCTTCAGAACGGACTGGTTGGATCTCCTTGCAGTCCAAGGGACTCTCAAGAGTCTTCTCCAACACCACAGTTCAAAAGCATCAATTCTTCAGTGCTCAGCCTTCTTCACAGTCCAACTCTCACATTTTAGGTTAATGCACTCTTAAATCTTGTAAATTATATCAACTATGTTTAACATAGATGTGTTTTGTCCTATTTGTTTGCACTATTACTATTTTACATGTTTCATCTAAATTTGTTAAAAACCCAACAGTGTGGTGCTATAAGCTTTGCTTTAAACAATCATCTGTTGTTTAAAGAAGATTTTAAGAAATGAGAGAAAGCGTGTACATGCTTTTGGGGTTTCTTGCATGTTTAGTAATTTTGAGTTGACAGTTGGTATTTTAGATAATACATTGCTGCAGCTTTGGAGTCTGTTTTATTTTTCTGAGACTAGCCTGGCTTAAACTGTATAATCTATCTCCCTCAAAATATCCTGTCACTGATTTCTTTACTCAATTTTTTTTAACATTTTTATTTTTATTTTTAGTACTATTTCCCAGAGAGTGACAGTTGTGTCTTACACAGACACAACTTTAGTGGTAAACCAGTGGTTTGGAAAGATTTTGATAAGACATCTCATCTGTCTTAGTCAGCTTGAGCTGCTATAACAAATACCATAGATTGTGTGACTTAAATAATGGAAATTTATTTTTCACAGTTCTGGAGGCTGGAAGCCTTCTTACTGTATTCTCACATGGTAGTGAGTGAGAGAGAGAGCACTCTGTTATCCTCCTCTTATAGTGGCACCAATCCCATTATGGGAGCTTCACCCTCACAGCCTCATCTAACCTGATTACCTCTGAAAGATCCCACCTCCAAATACCATTGCCTTGAGGGATTACAGCTTCACCATATGAATTTAGGTGGGGCACACTTACCCTTACACTTCTAAGGCTTTTGTCCTCTGTCAACTCAACTGTATGTGTGTATACATGTTTTTAAACTTTATGCAGCCCCTTATAAATATAAGAAAAGATTTTGAGTGTTGTTCAAATTTTGTGAGTTTAGAACATTTTGTGAATTTCAAGTAAAATCAAAAAATTTAAAAACCATAGAATTTTAGAGGAGGGATGGCTCAGGGATATGAATTATAAAAAGATTTTGAAGCAAAAAAGAAAATTAAGACACTTTGGTCTTGGTCTCAGCATTTCTCTGAGTTAGTACAACAGTGGAAAAATGAAATAGAAAGAGGTATGTGTCTTATTATTGAAGGAAAAGTGGAAGAAGATCAGAGAAATGTCACTTCTTAGATAAATAATGTAAAAGTGAGCTAACTAAAAATACTCAATTTGTCCAATGATCAAAACTTTCTAGGATGAGCAGGCTAAGTCAGCTTAAAAAGAAAAAAAAAATTATATTGAGAGTGGGCTCCCTAGAGTGGTTTGTCTGATCTTTTAAAGCACCACAGCATACTTCATGAAACTGTAAGAGAATTCTGCAGCCAAGCTTTTTACAGTTAAGATGAACATAAAATTGCTTGGTTGATAATCACAATTTGAAGTTATGCTAAACTAACCTAGTTGTTTCCTGTGAGATTATAAAAACATAAACCTCTCAAAGGAGAAGAGTAATGTTTCATCAGATGTTGGTTTGGACTAAACATGTGAACAATGAAGTGAGTAAAACTAGCTGGGTCTTGTATGTTCAGTTAAATGGGATCCATGGTTACAGTGCAAGTAATCAAAATTAATACCATTACTCAAAAATATTTTAAGAGAGTGTACTATGGGCTGATTGGGGCAAGAGACAACCAGAAATAAGCCACAGCTCTGATTTGTAATAGCATTTTTTTTTTAGCAATTTATTGAATCTCATTACATCTTAGTTCTGTAATCTACAACATGTCAATTACCTTCTGGAAATATGATATTAACTATCACTAAATATATGTAAGGATTCAATAAATCTTAGTTTATGTCTTCATCCTTTACCACTAAAGACTCCAGCACTATGAAAAGGATAATCACATGTGTAATGAAGTACGTTAATTTCAGCAGTTAGAAATGCTCAAATAAGACAAAACTAGAGTGATTAGCAGAGTTTGCAAAAGGTGCCTGGAATTATTGAAAATTTGCTTATACAATCCTACTTAAACTGAAATAGAGTTAAGGTGATTGAAGCTTTGTGAGTAACTATGTGATCTTGATGCAGGTAGGAACATATCAATCATGTTGGTTATATCAGCAGGGGCTTGTACTCAACAGCTTTAATTTAAGATTGATTTTACTTATTGATCGACTGGTGGTGTTCTTTATTTACTCCTGAATAATTTAAGGTAACAGCAAAAAATACATTATTATTATTATTTTTGTAATGCTTGGATAGCATCATTGACTCAATAGATGTAGTTTGAGCAAACTCTGGGAGATGGTGAAAGATAGGGGAACTTGGTGTGCTGCAATCCATGGGGTTGCAAAGAGTCTGACATGACTGAACAGCAACAACAAACAAAGGGTTTTTAAAGAGGATATATTTGCAATATATGAAGAAGATGTGTAGCACACACACAAAAATTGCAATTCAATGCATTTTAGTTCTTTCAGACTACTTAGGGAACTTTAAAAAATGCGTATCACCATTTCTCTGTCATGAAAATGTGAAGTGTGATAGAAAACAGCTCAGTCTCTCAAAGGTATCACAGACAATTCCAATTTATAGTGGTATAATCTGTTACCTTCTGTAGTCTCAGACTAAAATAAACTTGCTGTTCCCATTAGGCTTCAAACACTATGCATGCACACAAATACACAGTAACATACACAAACTGACACACATACACACAGATGTGTAATGCCATTTTTGATCTTGTCTTCCAGTGGAAATGTTTGACCATATGTTCAGTTCAGTTCAGTTCAGTTCAGTTCAGTCGTTAAGTGGTCTCCAACTCTTTGCGAAGCCATGGATGGCAGTACACCAGGCCTCCCTGTCCGTCACCAACTCCTGGACCTTACTCAAACTGATGTCAGTTAAGTCGGTGATGCCATCCAGCCATCTCATCCTCTGTGGTCCCTTTCTCCTCCTGCCTTCAACATTTCCCAGCATCAGGGTCCTTTCAAATGAGTCAGCTATTCACACCAGGTGGCCAAAGTATTGGAGTTTCAGCTTCAACATCAGTCCTTCCAATGAACACTCAGGACTGATCTCCTTTAGGATGGACTGGTTAGATCTCCTTGCAGTCCAAGGGACTCTCAAGAGTCTTCTCCAACACCACAGTTCAAAAGCATCAATTCTTTAGCACTCAGCTTTCTTTATAGTCCAACTTTCATATCCATACAAGACTACTAGAAAAACCATAGCCTTGACTAGATGGACCTTTGTTGGCAAAGTAATGTCTGCTTTTGAATATGCTATCTAGGTTAGTCATAACTTTCCTTCCAAGGAGCAAGCGTCTTTTAATTTTATGGCTGCAGTCACCATCTGCAGTGATTTTGGAGCCCCCCCAAAATAAAGTCTCTCACTATTTCCATTGCTTCCCCATCTATTTGCCATGAAGTGATGGGACCAGATGCCATGATCTTAATTTTCTGAATGTTGAGCTTTAAGCCAACTTTTTCACTCTCATCTTTTACTTTCATCAAGAGGCTCTCTAGTTCTTCAGTTTCTGCTATAAGGGTGGTGTCATCCAGATATCTGAGGTTATTTATATTTCTCCAGGAAATCTTGATTCCAGCTTGTGTTGATTCATTTCTCATGATGTACTCTGCATATAAGTTAAATAAGCTGGGTGGCAATATACAGCCTTGACACACTCCTTTTCCTATTTGGAATCAGTTGTTTTTCAATGCCCGGTTCTAACTGTTGCTTCCTGATCTGCATACAGATTTCCCAAGATGCAGGTCAGGTGGTCTGGTTTACCCATCTCTTTAAGAATATTCCAGAGTTTGTTGTGGTCCACACAGTCAAAGGCTTTAGCATCATCATTAAAGCAGAAGTAGATGTTTTTCTGGAACTCTCTTGCTTTTTTGATGATCCAACAGATCTTGGCAATTTGATCTGTGGTTCTTCTATCTTTTCTAAATCCAGCTTGACCATCTGAAAATTCACGGCTCATGTACTACCGAAGCCTGGCTTGGAGAATTTTGAGCATTACTTTTCTAGCATGTGAGATGAGCACAATTGTGTGATAGTTTGAGTGTTCTTTGTCATTGCCTTTCTTTTGGATTGGAATGAAAA
>SJYT01002317.1:200701-218473 GCA_006410635.1 Cephalophus harveyi | reverse complement strand
TAAAAAATTAAAAAAAAAAAAAAAAAGAATTACAGATGAATAATGAGAGAAACATTTCTTTCTTTTTTTTTTTTCCTTCTTTCTTTTCTACTTTAACTGGGCCAAGCCTTAGTTTGCAGCCTGCAAATCTTTAGTTGCAACATGTGGCATCTAGTTCCCAAACTTGGAGTTGAACCCAGGCCCCCTGCGTGGGAGTGTGGCGTGGAATCTTAACCACTGGACCACCAGGGAAGTCCCTACTGATACATGTATAAAATAGATAACTAATGAGAACCTACTGCATAGCTCAGGGAACTCTATTCAACATACTGTGGTGATCTAAATGGGAAGGAAAGCTGAAAAAGAGGCAATATATGTATAGCTGTTTCACTTTGCTGTACTGTAGAAACTAATACAACATTGTAAAGCATTATACTCCAATAAAATTTTTAAAAATCACCATTTGCCTTACCTGGTGTTGAATTTCCATATGTATCATTTCAATCTCTTTTCCATGTACCTGCACATACACAAGACTGAATTGTCTGGTGTTGTATCATAATCTGGTTTTTATTTTTTCACTTAATAAATTATTCATGAATTTATTAAAAAATAGATATTGAGCAGCTACTACAAAAAAAAAATATATTAACAATGCAGTGTTATTATATAGCATTTTACCTTTTTGATTACTTAAAAATATATGTTCTTTAAACTCCTTAAAGAAGCTCACTGATCCAGTTTTTAATATGTTGTGATGTCAAGATCTCAGATTAGTCATGACTTTTTCAACTCGCTGTCCTTTTATTGACTTTTCTAATTCCTTGAGTAATCCCAACTTTCCTCTAAATTATAAAACAACTAAAAACGTGTAATATTGTAACTGTTGATACAACACATTTTTTCTAATAAAATAAATTGAGACTTCCCCAGTGATTTAGTGGTTAAGACTCTGCCTTCTAATGTAGGGGACATGAGTTCAATCCCTGGTCAGGGAGCTATAATCCCACATGCCATGGGTTGTGGTCAAAACTTAAAACAAAAATCATGCAATGCTGTAAACTGAGTTAATTTTACACTCCCAACTGTTATCTGTTGTCTAGCAATGGTTTTCCTGCTTGGAAAGGAAAGGAAGATAGACAAAGTCCTGAAACCACAAAAAAGTGTAAGTTTCTTAAATTATAATTAGTTTTTATTACCAAATGTGTTTTTCAGTATTTCTGCATTACCAGAAGTACCAGAAATATTTTAACAATTTTAGTACAAGTTGTAGTATAATATTAATTACAAAACAATCAGAAAAAAAATTAGCAAATGAGTTTAAAATTTAAGAATTTCTTAATAATTATTTCCAACATGTTCATCCTTGACCTTCATGCTCACACCCCATCACAAAATATGTAATTTCATAGAAACTACTTTTCTTCCTAACCATTAGCTTTTAGGAATAATAGAATATTCAGCATATATATATGCATGTATACATTCATATACATATGTATAACTATCACATGTATGCATTAATTTTTCTCCAGAAGTATAAGGGCCATAACAATAAAGACTGTAATGATATGGCTATTGCCTTTTCCCATAAGATGTTACAGACTAACCCAAAGTTTTTGGCCAACAATATGTCTACTTATATATTTCATTAGTGCTTGATAAACAACTATAAGTAAATGCCTTGCCAATTCTCAGGAGGAAACAGGAAGACTGATACTCCATGAAGTCCATGTTCATTCAAAACTATGTGCTATTTCTTTTCTGATCTTGAGACTATCTTCCTACATGAAATAAAATACCACGGAGAAATACGTGTTATTTTGAAAAAGAAATGTAAAGACTTCCTGATGTATTCAAATTCTCCTGGTTTAAAAAATACAAAGGGGATAGTTCTCTTGCTACATGCATAATTTTGAGATAAAAGAAGATCTTGAGGTTGGCAAAAAAAAAAAAAAAGCCACGTATCTTAATTCAAAAAAATATAAACACAGTAATAACTCAGTTGGTAAAGAATCTGCCTGCAATGCAGGAGAACCGGTTTGGATTCTTAGATCGGGAAGATCCGCTGGAAAAAAGATAGGATACCCCTTCCAGTATTCTTGGGCTTCCCTTGTGGCTCAACTGGTAAAGAATCCACCTGCATTGCTGGAGACGTGAATTTGATCCCTGGCTTGGGAAGTTACCCCAGAGAAGGGAAAGGCTACCCACTCCAGTATTCTGGCCTGGAGAATTAAATGAACTATATAGTCCATTGGGTCAAAGAATTGGACACGACTGAGCTAATCCACCTGCATTGCTGGAGACGTGAATTTGATCCCTGGCTTGGGAAGTTACCCCAGAGAAGGGAAAGGCTACCCACTCCAGTATTCTGGCCTGGAGAATTAAATGAACTATATAGTCCATTGGGTCAAAGAATTGGACACGACTGAGCAACTTACACTTCACTTCACTTCAATAGGAATCAAGGAAAATAAACCTAGGAAGAAAGATAGAGCTCTGATAGTAAAGAATATGGTAAATGAACCTTATCTATTCAATACAGTATCACCCCATTAGTAACAAGTATACCCTAAATTCAGTGAGCATGGGAATTTTACAGAGGAAACATTCCCCAAGTTAGTGTAAATTTCTAGTTGCTGCTTCAGTTTAGCAAAAAGTTTTCTTCAGCTTTGCCTACACATTGCTTCATCTCTCTCTAAACTCCACTCCTTGGCCTCAAACCATAAAAAATGTCTGCTCAGCTTCAACGTTTATGGCAAAATCAGTCCTTGCAGTTCTACTCTCATTTGCCTACTGATCTCTAGTCCCATGAGCAGAGATTACCCAGTTACATAGGGGAACAAGTGGAGACAAAGACCAGAGGGTAGAACCTAACCAGTGTCCATGCCTGTTGGCTAAATTCTTCAAGTGTTGTCCAAAGGTGTTAGGAAGTCTGTTTACTAGTATTTATTCTCTTCTTGGCCATCTATTAGATGAAATATATGTTACCAACATCCAGTCATCTTAACCTAAGAGTGTTTTAGGAAGCAAATAGCTTTTTAAAAACCTTTTAAAAAATTGGACTTTGAGGGTAATTGAAAACACAAAGAGAATTTCTAAATTACATGAAAAGTGCCATTAAAATCTAGCCACTGAAGGACAAAGAGATTTTAAGCAATCCAACTGGATGGAAAGTAACAATGCATTTTGATCTTTAATATTGGTCTGATGAAGTGAATGAAGATAATACTTAGCAGAAGATCAGACCACAAAATGTCCTTAGCAGCAAGACTGCTTCCATTCTGACGGAGATCAGCCCTGGGATTTCTTTGGAAGGAATGATGCTAAAGCTGAAACTCCAGTACTTTGGTTACCTGATGCAAAGAGTTGACTCATTGGAAAAGACTCTGATGCTGGGAGGGATTGGGGGCAGGAGGAGAAGGGGACGACAGAGGATGAGATGGCTGGATGGCATCACTGACTCAATGGACATGAGTCTGAGTGAACTCCTGGAGTTGGTGATGGAAAGGGAGGCCTGGAGTGCTTCAATTTATGGGGTCACAAAGAGTCAGACACGACTGAGCAACTAAACTGAACTGAACTAAAGCCATAAGCATTTTCAATTAATACATGTTTATCATTCTTTCAAATAAACTTATTCTTAATAAAAAAGTCAAAGAGATAAATAAAAATATTGATTCAATATCTTGATTTAATGAGGTTTCTTTCTCATTAGTTGCTATTCCCTTGGCATTTAGGTAATTTTTCTTCATCACATGTTCTCCCATTTTTTTTCTTATTCCTTAAACCCCTTCCCCAAAACAAATATTATAAACAAGTCTTTAAGCTGAGGAAAAAAATAATACTGTAGAATTGTCCTGATGTTAAAAAAAGATAACAAAGCGTTTAATTCCTGTCTTAGTCAATTACTATCTGTATGCCTGCAAAATCACTAAACTTTTTATGCTGCAGTTTCCTCCTCTTGAATGTGAGGACAGCAACATTACCTACCTCAATAGGGTTCTTGTAAGAATTATGAAAAATAATGTCAGAAAGAATCTATCACTGTGTTTATAAATAGTAAGCATTAAATAGATAATTGCTATTGTGGTTACTATATAATATTTGTATCACTGCTGTGATACATGACATTTCAAAGATCATTTTTAACCAGCTATGGCTCTAAGCTAAGACAAAGGACTGCCTTTATCCTGTTGCTCATGTGCAAATAAGGCACATTGTTTTCTTTCATAACACATAAATATCAACATTAATAACTCTAGAAATAATGTTTGGATACCTATAAAAAGTAGTTATCCTATATGTGAAATGTAATTTATAGATTTACCTGTTCAGATTTTTGTAGTATTTATTTCCAATTGCCCCTAATACATTATGTTCAGGACATATTTTGTAAAGATTTATAAATCTTTTGGATTATTGAATACCTCTCCTAAATAAAGCCAAGATGAATTATGAGAATGAGTGATAAGGATAAAGTTTGACTTGTCTTGTGAAATTAAAGTGTTTAACATTATTGGAAAGTTGTGTGATATTTAAAATAAACTGAAAAATAGTTTGTAAATTTTTTGTCATATTTATGCTGTTAGCTTTTTCCATTCTTGTGGAAAATTGTCATTAAGGACCTAGCATTCTCTATTATTAATAGAAGATTGATTGATTGTGTGTGGCAAAACTAAATTGTTTATACAAGTTATCCATTCACATACACATATATGCTGAAAAATACATTTATACACATACATACATAATATGTACATCTATATGTAGTTTGACTGAAGCCACAGAAATTCAGTGAAAATCAACCACAGTCTACTTGTTTTTAACACTAATTTCTAAATTGCAGTTTTTCATTTTCCTGTAATTTATGCTAAGCAGAAAAACAAAGAACCAAGAATAATATATTTCCATTTTATTTTTTCCTCAATTTTTTTGAAGTGTAGTTGATTTGCTGCTGCTAAGTCGCTTCAGTCGTGTCTGACTCTGTGCGACCCCCTAGATGGTAGCCCACCAGGCTCCCCCATCCCTGGAATGCTCCAGGCAAGAACACTGGAGTGGATTGCCATTTCCTTCTCTAATGCATGAAAGTGAAAAGTGAAAGTGAAGTCGCTCATCTTCGTGACCCCATGGACTGCAGCCTACAAGGCTCCTCCATCCATGGGATTTTCCAGGCAAGAGTACTGAAGTGGGGTGCCATTGCCTTCTCCGACGATGTGTTTTCTGTTAAATAGCAAAGTAATTCAGCTATATGTATATAAATATTCTTTGTTTTATATTATTTTCCATTACAGTTTATCATATGATATTAAATATAATTATATGTGCTATACAGCAGTACTTTGTTGTTTATCCATTCTATGTATAAATAGATAACACCTGCTAATCCCAACCTCCCACTCTATCCTTCCCCCAACTCTCTCTCTTGGCAACCACCAGTCTGTTGCCTATGTTCATGATTCTGTTTCTATTTCATAGATAAATTCATTTGTGTCATATTTTAGATTCCACATATAAGTGATATTGCTTGGTATTGTCTTTCTCTTTCTGACTTAATTCATTTAGCATGATAATCTCTAGGTCTATTTGTTGTAAGAAGGGAAACCCCTTTCAGGGCCCGAAACTGGGCTCTTGTCTAACACTCGGAAATGAATTATCTGAGAAGACACATGTATTGACAAAGCAAAAGATTTTATCGGGAAAGGGCACCCGGGTGGAGAGCAGTAGGGTAAGGGAACCCAGGAAAACTGTTTTGCTGGGTGGCTCGCAGTCTCGGGTTTTATGGTGATGGGATTAGTTTCCGGGTGGTCTTTGGCCAATCATTTTAATTCAGAGTCTTTCCTGGTGGCACATGCATTGCTCAGCCAAGATGGATGCTAGCGAGAAGGATTCTGGGACGTGGACAGACACGTGGTGTCTCCTTTCGACCTTTCCTGAACTCTTCTGGTTGGTGGTGGCTTATTAGTTCTGTATTCCTTATCAGGATCTCCTGTTATAAAACAACTCATGCAAATGGTTACTATTGTGCTTGGCCAGCGTGGGCTGTTTCAATCAGTGTGCTTCCCCTAACAACTCCCCCCTGAGAGACTTCATACTCAAGATACTTTTTGGGAATTGGGGTGGAGGTCTCTTTTTGTTGTAACTTTTTTTTGTTGTTGTGTATGGGTGTAGGCCTACCTAGCAGAGCAAAAGTCTCTCTCTATCAGATTTAAGTCAAGGTATTTTTTTGTCTGAATCCAGCATTTACCCTTGTAATAACAGGAATTTAGTTTGAAACTGTTGGCCCCTCTCAGAGATGAAATAGGGGTCAAACAGGAGACCTCACAGGATGGTCATCTCTGGTCTCTGGAAACAGAAGGCAACATTTGGGGTGAGGGTTGCAGGGTTTGTGACCCTTTTTGATTGGTTGGTGGTGAGGCAACAGAGCTGTGTTCCAGGAATCTTGTATTTAGTCTGAAGTTACCATCCTCCACTTGGGTGGGGACACCAGTTTTGTAGTAGAACTCAAAGACATTGTTATGCATATTTTTTTGAGTAGGAACCAGGGCTCTGTCTGGAGGCTGTATCAACTTTTGATTGTTTTTCCTATTTCTGTATCCCCTCTCTTCCCTGATTAGCAATTGTTTGAATCTATCTTTTGGAACTCAGGGAAGGTCAAGGAGGCTGAATGAAGCCTATATCTTACAGACAAGAAATGGAGAACACAGAACAGATCTCTACTCCAGAGCCCCACAGTTTTATTCAGTTTTAATTTAGGGAACTAGGCAACTATGACTGTGATAACTTCCTGTCAAAATGGAGTATAGTACTGTCTCAGCTTGGAGTATAGACAGTGAATTGGAAGTATTTTTGAGTTCCAAGTTTTAGATCTGAGTCTTGTATGATTAAAATCTCAATCTCTGCCATTTTGGTGTAACAGATCCAATTAGAAGTAGTTGGAGGCGTGATAACTGGAATTTAGTAGACAAAATAAATCTTTTTTTTTTTTTTTTTAAGAAGAATAGGCTGAAACCCAGTCTGGACATGGCACTTCAGGGAGACTTATAGCCAGGTAGCCTGTTGCCTAGTTTTATAAAAAAGTAAGGTTGTAGTTACTAGCTTTCAGCAGACATTGTTTTGAGAATGGTGGTATCTAAGCCTGACACGACTCAGAAAACTCAAGTGTTCAGCAATACAAGGTCTAATCTGAAAGTACACCCATAGCATCACTTAGTTATTTTTCAGGATACCTGAACATAGTTATTTTATTTTGACTTTTAGTTGTAAAATTTTTTATTAGCCAAAGCAGATTTTACCATTAATGACATCAGTATTTTTCTAGGTATGAGAAGATGTAAGAATTGGGGCTCATAAAATCTTTTCTTGAAAAGGTTTAACTATTTGAAGGCCTGCTTTGTCAGTTTTTTATAGAGCACAGAGTGTCTCATTTCTGATTTTTACCCTGAACTCCTTTTAGGGGCATTGAAAGTCAGCAGTTGTAGCAGCCACGAGTTCATCTTTGTAGAAGTAGATGGCAAGTGTCAGTCTTTAGTTGGCAGAGTCCCTTTTTGTTCATAAACTTGACTATGATTTTCAGGGGGGCATTTTATGGCCATTTTCTCTCATGGTGTTGAGAATGTCCATTTTCAGGTTTGGCAAGATTTTGTTGACAGGTCACTTAATGTGTTGTTACTGGACTAGGCCATAAAACAGTATCTAAAATTTTCTGGACCACCTGTCTTACTAGCCTCTCGGTCTAGGATAATATTTTCTCTTGTTGTTTCTTTTCATATCTAGAGTTACACTGTTACCATCATCAATTTCATATGGGACTATATATTATTTTATTAGAGGCCTCAGACACACATTTGACAGTGTAAGAAGCATTAATTTTGTAAAACAGGTGAAATACAAATAACATATCCAACAGTATTGGTAAAGTCACAAGTAAGACTTAAAAGATTTTATTAGATATAGCCCAGTATATCTCAGGTCATCTGACTTAGTCTGTTCTGTAGAATCTTTATTTTCTAGGCAAATTATATATTGGCACCATTTATAAGGCACATAGTCTAGTTTTTTAGTGTTACTAGACTGATTGTCTTTAGTATGATTTAATTGTTTTTAACAAAGAGGAGACTTTAAATCTAAATTACCATAGCCTCAGTTCAGTTCAGTTCAGTTCAGTTCAGTCACTCAGTGGTGTCCGACTCTTTGTGACCCATTGAATCACAGCATGCCAGGCCTCCCTGTCCATCAGCAACTCCCGGAGTTCACTCAGACTCATGCCCATCAAGTTGGTGATGCCACCCAGACATCTCATCCTCTGTCATCCCCTTCTCCTCCTGCTCTCAATCCCTCCCAGCATAGCCTGGTGTTATCTATATAAATCTATCTCATAATTGTGGGAGATATTTTTTTCTTTTGTTGAAACTTTTTTTGTTGTTTTGATTGAGCTTGACTAATAGAAAAAAGCTCAAATTTATGGTCAGAGTCAGAGCAGGCATTATCAATTGGCCTGGTGAGGGGATCTCATCTAGTAAAATCACAGTGATCTGAATATGACTATAATTTTTTTTTAAGTAAATTTTTTCAGGGCCAACCAGTTAGAGTCTTGTAGTAGAGAAATTTACCAAGGTAACCCAGAACTAGACATAGGTAATTGGCCACAAACCCAACAATTGAATTGATTTTTAAAACTAGCATAGAATCAGGCCTATGATAGAAAAGAATCTGATTTTATGTAAAGGTCTAAGAAGTCAAGAAAAGATAAATGATTATATGAATCAGGTCCAGCATCTTGGGCAAGCTGTCTACCTCTGATGTCATTGTCTTTTTATCCTGGTGTAGAGTCCCTTGGACTGCAAGGAGATCCAACCAATCCATTCTGAAGGAGATCAGCCCTGGGATTTCTTTGGAAGGAATGATGCTAAAGCTGAAACTTCAGTACTCTGGCCACCTCATGCGAAGAGTTGACTCATTGGAAAAGACTCTGATGCTGGGAGGGGTTGGGGGCAGGAGGAGAAGGGCACGACCGAGGATGAGATGGCTGGATGGCATCACGGACTCGATGGACGTGAGTCTGAGTGAACTCCGGGAGTTGGTGATGGACAGGGAGGCCTGGCATGCTGCGGTTCATGGGATCACAAAGAGTCGGACAGGACTGAGCGACTGAACTGAACTGAGTGTAGTTTTTCCTGTTTGAGCATCATTTTAAGGTGAGATCAGGTCAGCTGTCTTTTTTATAGGCCAACCTAGTAAAGGGGCCTTTGAAAGTGGGAATTAATCAAGAGTGATACATATATATATATATATATATATATATATATATTTAGTTTTATTGTGCATGAGCTAGTTAAAAGTACCTGATAAAAAAGTCTTTTTAACCAGGTTGGAAACAGTCTCTTAAATTATGTCTTTTTCCAGTCCTGGTTGTAGGTCATGAGGCATCCGATCTTTATCCAAAGATAGATTACTGAGATAAGCTTTAGAAACAAACTTAGGGTGTTTTTTAAGAATTGAATTAAATTTTACATTAATATCACACAACAGCAAAGAACTAGCTAAGAGATGAGTCTTACTAGATGTGGACCTCTATTAACAAACTGAGATTTAACATTTTTTGAAATATCTTTTTTCTTTCTTTAAGTTACCCTCATTTTTATAAAATATGACCAAATTAAGGCTAGTTTGTTTGTAAAATAGGTCAGGTCTCACTAATTTTGGTCTGATGATTTATACAGCCATAATCGAATATAGACTTTTTTATTTTGTTGAAACATTTATAGAGTCACAGACTGAAGTTTTAAAATAAAACAGAGCTGGGAAACTCAGAGCAAAGGCTTATCACAGATTTTGTCTAACAAATCTAGGTGAATTCTTTTTTTTAAGGTCTCAAAAGTTTTTTGAGATTTTTGTAACTGTGAGATAAACTTTTTAACTTATTTGATAAACTTACTGGAAACTTAAGATTTTCCAATTTTTAGAGGAGTCAAATAGAGAGAAAATATAATTGTTTTGTTTATAGCATTTAATTTTACCAAAGTATTGTCATAATTAGTTTGAGAGGGAGGTTTTCCCTATTCCCTGAAAACATAAGATTTAAACCCATAATTTTTCAGATAGAAACCATAAAAGTTATAAGTATACTTGCTGGTTCATTCAGTCTTTTCATTAACTTTTGTGAAGCCATCAGGTTTTTTATTAGAATACCAGGACATATCAGAATGTTAAGAACTCCATATAATTTTTAGGATATCTGTATTAGTAATTTTACCATACATTAAAACATGAGTGGATTTATTACTCATTTGATAATCTTTTTCATATAATTTAACGAACCAAATAGACATAGTTTAGTATCTCTCTTTGGGATGTTTCAGGGGCCCTCCGAAGCACCCCAAAGTTAGGTAGAGGTCAAAATAACTTCAAAAGAATTTTATTTAGGAAGTTTTATTGAAAAGATCAATTAAAACGGTTTAGAACATTTGGTCAGATTTCATCAATGTTGATGGATGTGTCATTTAGCTTGTTGATATGTCACAATAGGCCTAAATACCAAGGCTCAAGGTCTAGTGAAAGTCAGCTCCGCCATCTTGGACCTAATTGACTCTAACCAGTTTTTTTATGGCTGTGTCATTTTTAACAAAATCTATTTATCTAACTAATTGTAATCTAATTTTAGAAAATCTTGATCATTTGTAACTCTTTTTAGTATTTTTTCATACCTTTTTTACTGAAAACACACTTTTTACCTTTTTTTAGCAACTAGGAACTAACTTTTATATTAACATTTTTTAGATTGGTGAGCATAAATACCTAAGTTTCTTCACTCAAGGTAATTTCCTTGTTGATAAACTTGTAACAGATATAATATTTAACTTACATTAAAACTATGTACAATGAAAATATTTTACTTAATGTTAATTATTTTAAGAGATGTCTATATTAGATAGGTCAACAAACAAACATTAATATCAGGTATTTAATACTGAATATTTTCCAGTTCACGTGAACCTGGAATTTATTTTTTAATTTAGAATTATTTGATTTGTAAGTGCTTACCTTTTTTTAAGCCAAATAAATAGAGCTCATTTACAAATTAACCTCAAAAATATTACCCAGAGACAAAGTCATACCAAGACATATTTAGACAGACACATGCAAGATCTAGCTTCATTTTTTTAAGTTTAGTCATGAATTAGATATTACAATATAAAATTTACTAGTTTGTTAAAAAAACAGTTGAAATAAATAAAAAATTTAAAATCTTTTTCCCCTTTTCTCTCAGTCTCAGAAGTTAAGAGATGGTCTAGATAAGTGTTCCTGAGAGTGCTGGTCTCAAGGCACAGGGAAAGATAATCAAGTTCTAACAAAAGGGTGGCAGGTCTAAATCAAATGGTGGCCAGACAAAGCAAAATGGCCGTCAAAAATCACAGCACAAAACACAGAGTTAAAACACACACATATAAACTTGGCAGTCCTTATCAGACACTCCCTTAAATAGAAGAATGAAGAGTGAAGTGAAGTGAAGTGGCTCAGCCATGTCCAACCCTTTGTGACCCCATGGACTGTAGCCTACCAGGCTCCTCCGTCTATGGGATTTTCCAGGCAAGAATACTGGAGTGGGTTGCCATACAGTCTCTCAAAAAACCTATAGAGACACAGCAGAGATTTCAAAGGGAGGAAAGGAAGCCAGGTTGACAGAAGAAGGGGGACAAGGCAGGAGAGGGGGGCAAAAGGTGTGGCCTTACAGACGTCTCCTGCCACCTGCAGATACCCAGGCATTATGGGACTTTACCCTGGGCCTCCAGAGAAGGGAGGACTGGAACTCGGCTCTACCAGAAATCAGACCAGACCAGAATCAGAATTCAAGTTCTCTGCCAAGAGGAGGTGATCAGTCTCCAATCCTCAGCTCAGGCTGAGGCCCTTTGACCAGATTCCAGTATCCAGGACTGAGGGACTAGAAAAATGGGGAAGGAAAGGAAGGGTTAAGGAGAGGAATGAGAGGGAAGAGGAGAGAGGTCAATAAAGTCTCTTGTTCCTTGTCTGGTTGGGACGCTCTGGCCAGTTGTCTGTGTCAGGAGGAGACCAGGGACAAAAGGGTCCCTGTTGCAGCCACTGGGTCTGGTCCATTGGCAGGCAAGCTGGCCCCTGAGGACCCCAAGTGGTCAGGATGTCAGTCTCAGAGAAGAAGAGTCCCACCAGAGTCACCATTTGTTGCAGGAAGGGGGACCCCTTTCAGGGCCCGAAACTGGGCTCTTGTCTAACATTCAGAAATAAATTGTCTGAGGAGACACAGGTGCTGACAAAGCAAAAGATTTTATTGGGAAAGGGCACCCGGGTGGAGAGCAGTAGGGTAAGGGAACTCAGGAGAACTGTTCTGCTGCATGGCTCGCAGTTTCGATGGGATTAGTTTCCGGGTGGTCTTTGGCCAATCATTTTAATTCAGAGTCTTTCCTGGTGGCACATGCATTGCTCAGCCAAGATGGATGCTAGCGAGAAGGATTCTGGGACATGGACAGACACGTGGTGTCTCCTTTCGACCTTTCCTGAACTCTTCTGGTTGGTGGTGGCTTATTAGTTCTGTATTCCTTATCAGGATCTCCTGTTATAAAACAACTCATGCAAATGGTTACTATGGTGCCTGGCCAGGGTGGGCTGTTTTAATCAGTGTGCTTCCCCTAACACACTCATGTTGCTGCGAATGACAGTATTTCATTCCATTATATTTATGTGCCACTCTTTATCTGTTCATCTGTCAATGGACATATACTGTAGTGCTGCTATGAACATAGAGGTGCATCTATCTTTATGAATTATAGTTTTGTCTGGATATATGCCCAGGAGTGGGGTTGCTGGATCATATAATAGTTCTATTTTTAGTTTTCTAAGAAAATTCTAAATTGTTTCCCACAGTGGCTGCATTAACTTATCCCCACTAACAGTGTAAGAGTGTTCCCTTTTCTCCACACCCTTGCCAGCATTTGTTCTTCATAAACTTTAAAAACATAAAATTATTTACTTTTGTCTTTGCTGGGTTTTCATTGCTGCACAGGCTTTTCTCTAGTTTCAAAGCGCGGGGCCTACTTTTGTTGCAGTATGCGGGCTTCTCACAGCAGTGACTTCTCTTGCTGCGGAGCACAGGCTCTAGGCACTCAGGCTTCAGGAGTTGTGGCTCCCAGGCTCTAGAGCAAAGGCTCAATAGTTGTGCACAGGCTTAGTTTTTCTGTAATATATGGGAACTTTCTGGATTAGGGATCAAACCCGTGTCTCCTGCATTGATGGGAGGATTCTTCACCACTAAGCCACCAGGGAAGCCCTGGGGACTTTTTCATAATGGCCATTCTGACTGCTGTGAGATAGTACCTCATTATAGCTTTGATTTGCTTTTCTGAGTCGGACAGGACTGAGCAACTGAACTGAACTGAACTGAATAATTAGTGAAGCTGAGCATCTTTTCATATGCTTATCAGCCCCCTTTACTTCTTTTTTGGAGAAATGTCTATTGAGGTCTTCTGCCTTTTTTTTTTAACTGCTCAGGATCTGAGAATTTTAAAGAGGCAGGGATTTTTAAAAATTCTGCTTGTCTTAAAAAATTATTTAATGAAAGAACTATATAAATTTAATTCAAAAGCCAAGAGGATTTTAGAGACCCTCTGACATATCTTCCTAACAGGAACTGCTGAAGCGATTTTGCATTCTAATAAGGTGGCTTATTTGATTTTGAACATTTTTTTAAATTTAACCTGTATTAAGAAAAATCAATGCTTACTCTAAATTTAATTCTAAATATTTAGTAATCTTTCAACTTGGGCAAGACCAACTGAGCTAGTTATAGAGTGATTTATTTATAGACATTATATATGTCTATAATTAAAACAAAATTAAATTTTGAGATTATTTCAAGTGGCCTTTAGATTTAAGGAAAAGTCATGGGATTTATATCAGAAAGAACCTTTAAAATAAGGAATAAATATTTTTATTTTAAGAAATAAATGGCCAGAGATCATTCTCAGCCATCTCATCCTTAACATTTAAATTTAATATTCTAATGTTTTAATTCTGACTTAGCAGTTTTCCTTCTTAAAGGAAAATTTTAAATAAAGTTTATATGTAATTTTATATAAAATTATATCAGAGTGCAATACATAGGTTAATATAATAGTTCATCAAATTTAAATTCATATCCATCAAAATTATATTTAAGGCAGCAGTTAAAATGCAAATAATAAGAGATAGGGAAACAGAGTCAGTTAACCAAGTCTTAAACATGATTCTATTGCTGAATGTTTGTAGGATTTTTCCAAAGCCTTGAATTTCCATATCTATGTTCTCAGTCAGGATGGATGTGTCCATGCTCAGTTGTGTCTGGCTCTTTGTGACCCTATGGACTGTAGCCTACTAGGCTCCCCTGTCCATGGAATTTTCAAGCAAGAATATTGGAGTGGGTTGCCATATCCCATTCCAGGGGATTTCCCCAACCCAGGATTGAACCCAGGTCTCCTGCATTTCCTACATTAGCAGGCAGATTCTTTACCTACTATACCATCTGAGATAAATTTAGCTAAATCTCCATAGAGGCTCTGTTCAAATTTAATCGTATAGTTCATTTAATATTACCCAAAATAAAATCTTATAAATCAGAACTTTCATTATTATTGTATTTTCATACAGGCTTCAAGTATACTTATTTCTATAAAGGCTCCAAGTATGACTTAGAGTTATCTCAAAAATTTAGAAGACATCTGCTTAACAACATGCAATGGTTGTTTATTCATTATTTCTGCATCATTTTAAACTACAAATAATATACTATTTTACTAAATATTTACTCATCTTTGCATAAAATAACATTTTTGCAAATAGCAAAGCAGTTCCCAGATGGTGTTACACATGCATGTCCAGATGAATATACTAAAACTTCAACATGAATATTAGTGAGATGAAGTAATCTATATAATTTTCTGTGATTTTTTTTTAATGTCAGTAGTTAGAACAATTTTTAGAGAACAGATTTTCACTATTTTTGCACCAAATACATTGCACCTTTGTTATTAGGTGCTTTGTTTAAATATCTATCACCTACACATTTGTAGGTCTTAATAGTAATGGTTAAGTAAAAGTCACAGCATTACATGTTTATAGAGGCTTTATTCATAATTGCCAAAATTTAGAAGCACCCAAGTTGGCCTTTAGTAGGTGAAAGAATAAGTAAAGTATGGTACACCCAGACAATGGTACATGATTTAGCACTAAAGAGAAATAAGTTATCAAGCCAGAAAAGACATGGAGGAAAGTTAAATGGACATTACTAAGTGAAGAAGCTCATTACAAATCATATTATATTATCTCAAGTATATGACATTAAGGAACAGCGGCAGTAAGGAGATACCCCTCATCCAAGGTAAGGAGCAGCGGCTGTGCTTTGCTGGAGCAGCCGTGAAGAGATACCCCACACCCAAGGTAAGAGAAACCCAAGTAAGATGGTAGGTATTGCAAGAGGGCATCAGAGGGCAGACACACTGAAATCATGCTCACAGAAAACTAGTCAATCTAATCACACTAGGACCACAGCCTTGTCTAACTCAATGAACCCAAGCCATGCCTGCAGGGCAACCCAAGATGGGCGGGTCATGGTGGAGAAGGCTGACAGAACGTGGTCCACTGGAGAAGGGAATGGCAAGCCACTTCAGTATTTTTGCCTTGAGAACCCCATGAACAGTATGAAAAGGCAAAATGATAGGATACCAAAAGAGGAACTCCCCAGGTCATTAGATGCCCAATATGCTACTGGAGATCAGTGGAGAAATAACTCCAGAAAGAATGAAGGGATGAAGCCAAAGCAAAAACAGTACCCAGTTGTGGATGTGACTGGTGATAGAAGCAAGATCCGAGGCTGTAAAGAGCAATATTGCATAGGAACCTGGAATGTCAGGTCCATGAATCAAGGCAAATTGGAAGTGGTCAAACAAGAGATGGCAAGGGTAAACGTCGACATTCTAGGAATCAACAAACGAAAATGGACTGGAATGGGTGAATTTAACTCAGATGACCATTGTATCTACTACTGCAGGCAGGAATCCCTCAGAAGAAATGGAGTAGCCATCATGGTCAACAAAAGAGACTGAAGTGTAGTACTTGGATGCAATCTCAAAAATGACAGAATGATCTCTGTTCGTCTCCAAGGAAAACCATTCAATATCACAGTTATCCAAGTCTATGCCCCAAAATGTAGCGCTGAAGAAGCTGAAGTTGAATGGTTTTATGAAGACCTACAAGACCTTTTAGAAGTAACGCCCAAAAAAGATGTCCTTTTCACTATAGGGGATTGGAATGCTAAAGTAGGAAGTCAAGAAACACCTGGAGTAACAGGCAAATTTGGCCTTAGAGTGCAAAATGAAGCAGGGCAAAGACTAATAGAGTTTTGACAAGAAAATGCACTGGTCATAGCAAACACCCTCTTCCAACAGCACAAGAGAAGACTCTACACATGGACATCACCAGATGGTCAACACCGAAATCAGATTGATTATATTCTTTGCAGCCAAAGATGGAGAAGCTCTATACAGTCAACAAAAACAAGACCAGGAGCTGACTGTGGCTCAGATCATAAACTCCTTATTGCCAAATTCAGACTCAAATTGAAGAAAGTAGAGAAAACTGCTAGACCATTCAGGTATGACCTAAATCAAATCCTTTATGATTATACAGTGGAAGTGAGGAATAGATTTAAGGGCCTAGATCTGATAGACAGAGTACCTGATGAATTATGGAATAAGGTTCGTGACATTGTACAGGAGACAGGGATCAAGACCATCCCCATGGAAAAGAAATGCAAAAAAGCAAAATGGCTGTCTGGGGAGGTCTTACAAATAGCTGTGAGGAGAAGAGAGGCGAAAAGCAAAGGAGAAAAGGAAAGATATAGGCATCTGAATGTAGAGTTCCAAAGAATAGCAAGAAGAGATAAGAAAGACTTCTTCAGTGATCAATGCAAAGAAATAGAGGAAAATAGCAGAATGGTAAAGATTAGAGATCTCTTCAAGAAAATGAGAGATACCAAGGGAACGTTTCATACAAAGATGGGCTCGATAAAGGACAGACAAGGTCTGGACCTAACAGAAGCAGAAGATACAAGGAAGAACTGTACAAAAAAGATCTTCACGACCCAGATAATCATGATGGTGTGATAACTCACCTAGAGCCAGAAATCCTGGAATGTGAAATCAAGTGGGCCTTAGAAAGCATCACTACGAACAAAGTTAGTAGAGGTGATGAAATTCCAGTTGAGCTGTTTCAAATCCTGAAGGATGATGCTGTGAAAGTGCTACACTCAATATGCCAGCAAATTTGGAAAACTCAGCAGTGGCCACGGACTGGAAAAGGTCCCTTTTCATTTGAATTCCAAAGAAAGACAATGCCAAAGAATGCTCAAACTACCACACAATTACACTCATCTCACATGCTAGTAAAGTAATGCTCAAAATCCTCCAAGCCAGGCTTCAGCAATACGTGAACCATGAAATTCCTGATGTTCAAGCTGGTTTTAGAAAAGGCAGAGGAACCAGAGATCAAATTGCCAACATCCGCTGGATCATAGAAAAAGCAAGAGAGATCCAGAAAAACATCTATTTCTGCTTTATTGACTATGCCAAAGTCTTTGACTGTGTGGATCACAATAAACTGTGGAAAATTCTGAAAGAGATGGGAATACCAGAACACCTGACCTGCCTCTTGAGAAATCTGTATGCAGGTCAGGAAGCAACAGTTAGACATGGAACAAGGAACAACAGACTGGTTCCAAATAGGAAAACG
>SJYT01002317.1:165032-191253 GCA_006410635.1 Cephalophus harveyi | reverse complement strand
GAGATCCAACCAGTCCATTCTGAAGGAGATCAACCCTGGGATTTCTTTGGAAGGAATGATGCTAAAGCTGAAACTCCAGTACTTTGGCCACCTCATGCGAAGAGTTGACTCATTGGAAAAGACTCTGATGCTGGGAGGAATTGGGGGCAGGAGAAGAAGGGGACGACCGAGGATAAGATGGCTGGATGGCATCACGGACTCGATGGATGTGAGTCTGAGTGAACTCCGAGAGATGGTGATGAACAGGGAGGCCTGGCGTGCTGCGATTCATGGGGTCGCAAATAGTCGGATACGACTGAGCGACTGAACTGAACTGAACTGAATCATCTTTCAGAGAAGGCAATGGCAACCCACTCCAGTATTCTTGCCTGGAGAATCCCAGGGATGGGGGAGCCTGGTGGGCTGCTGTCTATAGGATTGCACAGAGTCAGACACAACTGAAGTGACTTAGCATCATCATCATCTTTCCATTTCTAAAAGATGTGCTTGAAACCGTTTACCTAAGATTGGGACTCAAATCCACGTGGCAGGGACTCTCTTTATGTCATATCCAACTGGGACTTGAGTTGGCCAAAACCCATGGTGCCTAGCTAGCTTCAGGACCTAATGAAGCTCAGGTTCTTGATGTCTCATCGAAAAAATTCAGTGAGAGACACAGTGATAGGTAAGAGATAGATTTGTTCAGAGAGAAGCACACTCCACAGGGTGTGGGGAGTTGCAGGAGGGCGAGTGGGGCAGCCATGGAATGTGGTGTGTTTAGTTTTTTATGAGCTGGATGATTTCATATGCTAATGAGTGGGAGGATCATTTCAACAACTGGGGAACCAGCCAACTGACAATGCCTTGGAACTGTCCTGGCACTTCTGGGTGTGTCATTTAGCTTGCAGATAGAGGATCAAGATTTAGTTGAATTTGACTTGTCATCTTGGACCCATTTGATTTTAATCAGTTTATGTTATGCCCTTGAGCTATGTCATTTTTTCAAAAGTTGTGCCCTACCCTCTTCCCTCCTGTTTCTTGCTCCTTTCCCTAGGCCCGTCCCAGCCCACATGTTGCTTCTACAATCTACTGGAAGGAAAACCAGAAAATAGCTAGCCCTTGGGAGGGAAATACTATGTAATATCCAATCCCTCTAGATATTCAGGCTGTCTTCCATGTTTCTTACAACATGTGCAACAACAGAATCTCTCAGTGAACCCGCTAGGGCAGGCACACAATGCCTGCTAGAAGTCCATCTGTGGGTCGCATCCTTTCAAGGGCAATTTAGCTTCCAGGAATAGTGTTTACCATTTTGAGAGTTTCCCTGAAGGTCTTTTGGGCCCAAACCCTTACCACACTTCTCCTAAAGTTACAAACATACCCCAGGATCAAATCTCCACTCCACTTTTATGAGACATCTGGTCTGTTGCCTCTTATCAATTTGTTCTTAAGCCAGTTACTAACTCTTAAAACCAGGACCCTGCCCCACTGTAGGAAACATAGCTTCACCCAGCTTATTATTAAAATACTCTTAATGCCCCTAACAGGACCAGATAAGCCACTCCTTTGTCATTACTTCTGTTATTACTTAAAGTAGGTCTATGACAATGAAATTTTACCATTGGAAACACCCCAAACTTCTCTTATGGAGGACTAGGGAAGAAATCAGTGTCTCACATTCCCTCAGAGCAATAGGAGGATAAGGCTTATGGCTGCTTCACCAGGTTCCCAGTCTCAGGGTATAGGCTTGGATTGCTTTACATCATGATATCTATTCCCACACACGGTGGACAAACCAGCAATGAGTTAAGATTACAGCCCTTAATCCTACCCAGCACTGGTCAGGCTGGAGACCTTGGGGACTCCCAAGTCCAGTCCTGGGCTCCCAGAAGGTTGACCTGCCTCAACCTGCCTAGGGATCTGTTCCTTGGAAGGTGTGACAACCTGCTGCTTGGGGATCTGTTAGTCCAGGGGTTTCAGGAGATTGACACACCTTGACCTGTCCAGGGACCCAATTCTTGGGAGGCCGACATGACTCAACCTGCCCAGGGATTTGATCTCCCAGAGGTTGTCATGCCTCAACCTGCCTGGAGATCTGCACACTGACCCGAGGATACCCAGCTCTCAGGTTGCAAGAGTACTGGGTAGGGCGAGCTTCAGGAAGACTCACCCCTAAGGAAGTCCACCCATAAAAATAGAAGGAGGCCTATTAGGTTTTTTTTTTCTCTCCCTACCTGTCACCACTATCTTTCAGATAGGGCATAACCAATCCACTTCCTGACAGACACCCTTGAGATACATCCTTGATAACTGGAAGTTGTTCGATCCTCTAACTCTAAGGAAAAGTTGCTTAAAATTCTTTTGTGCCACTGTGTTGCCATGGTATCCTCTGTGAGATAAGGAACACTGGCCTGAGGATGGGAGTTTAAATAACAATACCATTCTGCAGCTAGACTTATTCTACAAAAGACAAGGGAAATGGACAGAGATCCCTCTGTCCAAATTTTCTTCCAACTAAGAGATATGAAGGAACTCTGTCTTAAGGATTGGATTGCTGTATACCCTAAAAGTGAGCCTACTAGGCAAATGGTGTTAGGCACAGACAATCAAGAGAAGGAAGCCTCCCATGAAGGATCACCTCCTATAGCTCCCGAGTTGCTTGGTGCTCCTTCCTTGTATCCAAACGTGCCCCCATTTCCAGAAACACCCCCTCCACAAAATCCAATCTGAGTATGTCCCTAAGTTGAAACTGGAGGAGAATTTGGACCAACCCAAGTCCATAAGCCCTTCTCCCTCTTAGAACTAAAACAGATCAAACAAGACCTGGGAAGCTATACAGATGACCCAGGCAAATATATAGATACATTCCAACACATTACCTAGGACTTCCCTGGTGGCTCAGATGGTAAAGCATCTGCCTATGATGCGGGAGACTCAGGTTCAATCCCTGGGCTGGGAAGATCCTCTGGAGAAGGAAATGGAAACCCACTCCAGTACTCTTGCCTGGAAAATCCCACGGACAGAGGAACGTGGTAGGCTACAGTCCATGGGGTCGGAAAGAGTCACAAGACTGAGTGACTTCACTTCACTTCACTTCAACACATTACCTTGGCCTTTGACTTGACATGGAAGGACATCATGGTCATATTTAGTCAAGCTTTATCTGACCCTGGGTGTGCTAGGGTTTTAAAGGAAGCCAGAAGTTATGATATGGGGCTTTGCATGTTAAGTAATAAATACCCAGTGGGGGAAACTGCAGTCCCCTTCTCAGATTATAATGACCCTGAGCACATCTGGGAAAGGGATCATTTTCTGATCTGTATAAAGGCAGGACTAAATGGCAACCCACTCCAGTGTTCTTGCCTGTAGAATCCCAGGGACGGGGGAGCCTGGTGGGCTGTCGTCTATGGGGTCGCACAGAGTCAGACACAACTGAAGCGACTTAGCAGCAGCAGCAGCAGCAGCAAGGGCAGCCCAGCAAAAAGTAATCAGCTCTGCCCAGGTCTCAGCAAGAACTCAGGAGCCCAGTGAGAACCCTATTGCCTTTCTGGAAAGGGTAAAAGAGGCCTTCCAAAAGTTTACCAATCTGGACCTAGATTCTTATGAGGGACAGGTGATTTTAAAGGACAAATTCCTATCCCAGTATACATCAGATATCAGGATAAAGTTACAACAGCTGCAGCAGAAGGACCCTGCTGCCTCTTTAGATGAGATGGTCCGGACAACCACCAGTACCTCTTATAACAGAGAACAGGAGAGGGAGGCCAAGTCCCAGGACAGGGAGAGGAAAAAAAAAAAAAAAAAAGATAAGTCATGCCCAGATGCTGGCCACCCTCCAGGGAAGCCCTATGGCAAACCCTGAGTCCTTAAAGGACAAGGCACAAGGCAAATGCCTAATCTGTAGACACTGGACCAAAGTGTCCAAACAGTGACAAATCTCCTAGAACAGCTTGCTACAAATGCCATCAGTTGGGACTTTGGGCAGCATTTAGCCCTTGGGACCCAAGAGCCTCATGGTCACACACCAAGCCTTCCCTCAGGATGGTTCAACAGGACTGAAGCTCCAGCCAGCCTGCCGGTTACAGATAACTGCCACAGGGCTGGAGCCAAGGGCGCAACTGGATATGGCAGGTAAGTCTGAGAATTTGGTTGACACAGGGGCTACCTGTTCTGTCCTGACCTCCTACTCCGGAGGCTTCTCCTTGCAAACCTGTACCATTTTGGGTGTTACAGGCAAAACCAATTACAAAAAGATTCACCTGAGCATTTCTTTGCTCCTGGGATGGACAAATATTTTCTCACCATTTTCTGGTGGTCCCTGAGTATCCTACTCCCTTATTGGGAAGAGATGTACTCACTAAACTGGGGACCACCCTTGTAATGGGAAACTTTTCAGCCCCTAGAGTGCTATAGCATCTGGTTACCACCAAGAAACCCATTACACCCTCTCTAATAGGAAGGGACCAAAAACTATGGGAGTGCAAAATTAACCCCCTGGTGTGGGACCAGGGGACCCCTGGACAAGTGCACCAACCAGAACCAGTCATAACCTACCAGTCATCATTTTCCTCCGAGATCCCACTCAGTTTCCAAACTGGAAACAACACCCCCTCAGAAGAGAAGCTTAGGAAGGACTACAGCCTCTAATAAATAAATTTCTGGCCTGCGAGCTGTTGATCCCCACCAATTCACCATGTAACACCCCGATCCTCCCTGTAAAGAAAAAGGATGGGACCTGGCAAATGGTTCAACATCTCTGGATCATAAATGAAGCTGTAGTTTCCCTCCATCCCACAGTACACAATCCCTATGTAATCTTGGGGAAAATCTCACCCAGTGCCAAGTGGTTTATAGTCCTGGATCTCAAGAATGCATTCTTTTGAATACCATTGGCTTAAGAATCCCAATATCTTTTTGCCTTTGAGTGGAAGGCTCCAGGGAGAAAAACACCAAGAGATGACTTGAACAGTATTACCTCAGGGGTTCAGAGATAGCCCCCACCTGTTTGGGCAGGCTGTTAGCTGGGATCTCCTAGATCTAGACCTGGGACCTAATGGGAAAATATTACAATATGTAGATGACCTACTAATCTGCTCTCCAGATGAGAAAAATGCCCAAGGATATGCAATTCAGGTTCTAAACTTTCTGGGAGAGAGAGGATATAAAGTCTCCCATGCTAAGGCACAGATGGTCAAGACAAAGGTCACTTACCTGGGAGTTCAGATTTCACACAGGTCCGAGAGGCTGTCCTCTGATTGAGTACAAGGAATCCTCCAGTTACCCTCCCCCATGACTCGAAAAAAAATGAGATATTTCCTGGAGGCTACCTGGGTATTGTAGAATCTGAATACCCAACTATGGTCTAGTTGCCTAGCCCTTATATGAAAGCTTGAAGGGACAGGATGATTCAATCACATTGATGTAGGGAACTCTGCAAAAGAAGGCAGAGGCTACACTAAAACAAGCCTTAACTCAAGCACTCACCTTGAGGTTGCCAGACCCGGAAAAAGCATTCCAAATTTATGTCCATTAAAAGAAAGGAATAGCCTTGGGAATGTTAACTCAAAAGTTGGGACCTGAGTCCAGCCTGTGGCTTACTTATCCAAGAGGCTCAATCCAACTGCCTCCCTGGCTTTGAAATCTTGCAGTTATTGCAGTCCTGATAGAAGATGCTTTAAAACTCTCTTTTTTTTTTGGGGGGGGGGGGGCGGGTCACAAACTAGTTATTTTTAACAGCCACCAAGTGAAATAACTCCTAAATGGGAGAGACCATTTATGGATATCTGATCAAAGTATCCTCAGATATCAAGTAGTACTGATGGAAAATCCAGGCCTAATTATATCCCCTTACGAGGTTCTTAACCCAGCCACCTTCCTGCCTTCCCCTGAGTGCCGGAGTCCAGCCCCGGTGGATCCAGGGTAATTCAAAGCATGAATGCCATAGGCAAGGAGAAACTTATTTATTTATTAATGTAGAAATATATGATTAGATTAGGAAGAAATAGTGTAGTAGGAAAATGAGTGGAGAAAAGAGGCTGATTAACTTGGTTTACGTGGAAAACCAATAAAATTCCAGACAAGGAACTTGCACCGTCTACGTTGGGCCACAGGCGCCCGCTTGAATAGCTGAGGGTGCCCCGCCTTGGGCTCCCTCTCACCTGGGTCTCAGAAGCCCGGACAAGTAAGTAGACTTGGTGAGCCTCCATGTTCCAAGGGATCAGCTTGAAAAGGAAAGGGAGGGAGAGGGAGCAAGAGAAAGAATCGACACGGGGGAGGCCAGGCTTGTGCAAAAACCCCTCCAACTTTGTTATCTAAAACGTGTTTATATACCCTAAGTTTTACAAAATGAAAGATACAGAGTCACGCAGGGGCAGGAATCCTGACTCTTTCTGTACATCTTTTTGTATACAAAAGGTCTCAGGTGATTAACATTGTCTTCTGGTCAAGAGGCTTGTTAACACTTTTCAGCTCTCTTCCCTAATGAATGTTAATCTCGTTTCCCCTGAAGTGTTTTTCTTTACTCTGCATCTCCTGAAAGCACTAAAGTTTCATCTCTATAGAACAAAGGCACAGTAGGTTATAACAAAGAAGGTACTTAACTCAAAGATCTAATGTTGCTACTTGTTTTTTCTATATACCAACTATATCAACAAATAAAAGATATGAAAATTTGGCAGCAAGTATTGGCTCAACAATGAAATGCTTAGTCAGTTTTATTCTAATGATCTTGACACCTCGGAAGCCCCTGCATTCCTAGGATGTTTTAAGCTTCCTGTGCCTCTCACGGTTTGGAGACTGTAAACAATTCACAAGCTGTAAAAACTCTGGGTGAACGTGTTAGGCAAGTTAGAGAGCTATCAGAGGGGTTTTTAAGCCAAGACATCCTTTTGCAGGAGACAGAAGCCCTGAATTACCTTTTTTCCAGAGAGTGTCAGAAGAGTGGAAAAGCAGAGTACAAAGGCCGGCAGATTTTGGTTTTTTTGGGGAACATGCTCAGGAAATACAGGGGGAAACCCTGAGATCTGACTCGCCTTACCCATCAGATCTCTGCTGCCTGACCTTGTCACGGGTGGGATTCCTCACGCTGGCTCCTGGCACCTGAGGGCTCTCTTCAGAAACCTTGGACCACTGGACAAAACCCCAAGAGGGATTGTCAGAAGATCCTCTGACCAATTGTGAGGAAATCTGGTACACTGATGGAAACAGCTTTGTCTTGGATGGAAAAAGAAGGGCCAGATATGCAGTAGTCTCTAATTTTGAGATGATAGAAACTAAACCTTTGCCACCAGGTACTTCAGGCTAGTTAGCTGAGCTCATAGCCCTGACTCAAGCTTTAGAGCTGGGAAAAGGAAAAAGAGTAACCGTTAACACTATCTGCAAGTATGCCATTCTGGTGCTACATGCACGTGTTGCTATTTGGAAAGGAAGAGGCCGCTTGACCACCTGAGGGCCCCCAATCAAGTATGGTGATCAAATCCTCAGGATCTTGGAGACAGTCCATCTGCCCACTGAGGTTTCAGTCACCCATTATAAAGAATGTCAAAAAGGGAGCACAGAAGTGGCACAAGGGAATCAAGTAGCCAATCAGGTAGCTAAGAGAGCAGCATTACAAAACAGCAACCTAATAGTGGTTGCCACCTTAGTTCCACAGACTAATTTTTCCAGAAACTCCTTCATATACTGAAGGTGAGACTCGTAAAGCTAAGAGTGAGGGCTTCCAAGAAGATCATATGGGGTGGTTTCAAAAGGAGGGACTCTTTTCTGCCTGGAAACCTCCAATGGAAGTTGTTTAACTCCTTACATCACTCATTTAGGGGAAAAGGCCATCCAAAGATTACTAGAAAGGTCCTTCAGAGGAACAGACCTCCAAATAATCATAGGGCAAGTGGTCTCTTCTTGTCCCACTTGCCAATCAAACAACCCCCAAGGAGCTCAAAGACCCCAGCTGGCACAGCCTGGCAATGACATGGGACCTACCCAGGGCTGGCAGATGGGATTCAGACAGATGCCAGTTTCTCAAGGGTATAAATACCTATTAGTCATGATAGATACATTCACAGGATGGATTGAAGTTTTCCCACCTGGACTGAGAAGGCTGACGAGGTGGTAAAAAATGGCTCCTTGAAATCATTCTGAGATTTGGTCTACTCAGGTCATTACAAAGTGACAGTGGGACATCATTTACTTCTAATGTAACACAAAGGGTCTCTAAAGCATTGGGCATTACTTACTATCTCCATTGTACCTGGAAGCCTCAGTCTTTAGGAAAAGTAAAAAGAGGCAACTAATTGTTAAAACCAGAGATAAAAAAGATAACCCAGGAGACCTCCATGGGATGGAAGGAGGCTTTACTAATAGCTCTCCTCAACACCCATATTGCCCCTAAGGATCAGGTTGGTCTTAGTCCATGTGAGATACTATATGGGAAACCTTTTGTTTATGTCAATGACCTCTTCTTAGATCCAGAGGCTCAGATCCTCTGGTCTTATACCAAGGCCACTGGGCAATTCCAACAATTTATACACTTGTGGGGTGTCAACCAGGACCCAAAAGACTAAAGAGCCATCACTATATGCTCCAGAGATTCAAGTCCTAATTAAAGTCTGGAAAGATGGGTCCCCAAAGCCTCAACTCTAGTTCACATGGAAGGGACCCTTCCCTGTAACACTTTCTATCCCCACAGCAGTCAAGGGTACCAGGATATGACTCCTGGATTCACCATTCATGAGTCAAGCCATGGAATAAAACAGAAGAGGACACTCAATACACTTGTGAGCCCCTGAGAGAGCTCAGATACCTATTCAGGACTACAAATGAGTACCATTCTAATGAACACCCTCAAAATTAAGTTTCTGGGGATAAGATTTCTCAGGATAGCTCTGAAGAGCCAACACAGGTTGGCAGGAGTTGTACTCCAAAATAGATAAGAGATAGATCTCCTGATCCCTGAACAAGGAGGAACTTGAGCCATCTTGAATGAAATGTGATGTTTCTGGGTAAATAAAGAAAGTCTTAGTTAAGCTAAGTTAAAGAAAGTCTTAGTTAAGCTAAGTTAAAGAAAGTTTCACAGTCCTCAAGAAAAACATTCAGATCATGCATGATCTCAAAGAATGAGCTAGAGAGTTCTTTAGGTGGCTACAATATCTCTTTGGGGGCTCCTTCTCCTGGTGAGATGTAATTTGGAGTTGGCTAATGTCCCTACTAATCCCTGTTATCACCATATTGATGTTGCTTGTGATTGCTCCATGTATTATCAATTGTCTAACCCGTTTTGTCTCTACCCAGGTCAACAAACTACAACATGCAAGCCAGTTCAACAAGGATACATCAAACTACCTCTGACCATGGAAAATATCACTCACCCTTGGATGGACACCACTATAAGGACTCTGAGGCTTGAGACTAGCAAGAAGGGGAGGCCCAATGCCTCTCACCATCCCAGCTCACCAGGAAGTAGTAGCCAGAGAGACCTCAATGCCCCCATTTCCAAAGAATTGGGTCACCCATCTCTTGAGGGGGGATGTTAAGTTGTTAGAATAGGAAAAATGAGTCCAAAATCAGTTCAGTTCAGTTCAGTTCAGTCACTCAGTCATGTCCAACTCTTTGCAACCCCATGAATCACAGCATGCCAGGCCTCTCTGTCCATCACCAACTCCCAGAGTTCACTCAGACCCACGTCCAATTAGTCGGTGATGCCATCCAACCATCTCATCCTCTGTCATCCCCTCTTTCTCCTGCCCCCAATCCCTCCCAGCATCACAGTCTTTCCCAATGAGTCAACTCTTCGCATGAGGTGGCCAAAGTACTGGAGTTTCAGCTTTCGCATGATTCCTTCCAAAGAACACCCAGGACTGATCTCCTTTAGAATGGACTGGTTGGATGTCCTTGCAGTCCAAGGAACTCTCAAGAGTCTTCTCCAACACCACAGTTCAAAAGCATCAATGATTCGGTGCTCAGCTTTCTTCACAGTCCAACTCTCACATCCATACATGACCACTGGAAAAAATTGGGTCACCTGTCTCTTGAGGGGGGATATTAGGTTGTTAGAATAGGAAAAAGGAGTCCAAAATACCAGTGGCTAAAAGACAAAGAAAGGAAAAAGCCTACAAAAATAAAACAAAGGAATGTCCAAGGACCAGAGTGAGAACCTCAGATGAAACAAACACCCTTCCTGATTATCCCAATTTACATAGGGCAGGTTCAGGGGGAGGAGAAAAAAGATATAAAAAGAGGAGCCAAAATTGAGCTCTTCTCTTCTTTTGGGTCAGCCCGCCCTCACATCTGGAGGATGTATTTTCTTTTGCTTCCTAATAAAACTGAGCTGTAACCAAGCTGTAACACTGGTCCACCGCTGCAAATTTTTGCTGTGGCAAGACAGAACTGAGGAAATTACACATTCCCCCAACATTAGTACCAAAAGAGAATTTGTAATTTCCCCTTCAGTTTACTCCCAAATCATTGCTACTATTCATGAAGACAAAAGTCTTGGTGTCATTCTTGTACATTTCTTTCCCACTCACATCTAATCTTTCTATCTATGTATGGCCAGTAGATATTTACATATTTATTCAATTGTCCTTTTATTTTTGATCCCTATCTTCTGCCTGAGACTTTATTCATTGCAAAACCTATAGATCATATATAGTACCTCTTACATAATAAACATTCAAATAAATATTAGTTGAATGAGGAAACAAGTGACTGAATGAATTGTGGGAAGAGCTTCTCAAAGAGACTAGCTAATATTTTTGAGAACTCCCTAGGTGTTGTCTTGGTGGGCGGGGTGGGGGGGGTGCACTATATATTCTGCTTGGCTAACTACTACTACTGAACATTATATTGCTTTTCTGCTGGACAGAATTTAGTCTACTTCTGGATATAGCTGGCTGCTATTACTACACTATCAGAGAGGGGTTGGTCCGTTGCCCATCAGTGACTCTTATTTTAAGCCTAACCACCAAAACTGAGACCAGACAGTGACACTTAACCTTAGATTGCTGAAGACTGGATGACAATGAACAAGATATCTGATACAGAAAATACTACTAAATTAGGCTATATTAGCATAAGAATCAAATATTGTTTTTATTATTAGTTATACACTTAAAATATTATGGCTTAGGCTGTCTATTTACTATTTGTTAGAATCTATAAAAAAACTTTGACCACTTCCTGTTCAGTGCTAGAATCTTAAAATAATTTAGGTCCACTTACCACTTTTTTGGCTTCTGTGCTTTTCTTAGTGTGTGTGTGTGTGTGTGTGTGTGTGTGTGTGTGTGTGTGCATGTGTGAAAAATGCAGTTGACACTTGAACAACATGGATTTGAACTGCATGAGTCTATTTATTTGTGGATTTTTCTCCAGTAGTAAATAATACAAGACTGCAAGGAAGGTCTGTGGCTAGTTCAACTGTGAATGTGGGACCATGGATATGGGGGAATGGCTTGTGTGGAAGGCCAACTATTAATTATATGCAGATTTTCAAGTATATTGTTCAAGGTTCATTGTATATTAATTCTACATATATTTATCCCCCCAGGAAGTTATGTTTAATGCTTTGAACAGATATATTTATTTACATTTACCCTAATGCTTACCCTTTTAATTATTATATTCTTTCTTGGAACCAAGGTTATTTTCCTCTAGTCTGAAAGAGTCAATGTTGTTTTTACAATTGATTTATTGGCAGTATATTTTTATTTTTCTGAAAACCTCTTTATTTTGCTTTTTTTTTTGGTAAAAAAATGCATATATTTTTCTTGAGTTGCTTCTTTTAACAACTCAAGATTGCCTTTTGGCTTCCCTAATTTTTATTTTAAAACTCAGCTTTTATTATTTTCTTATTTTGAAAGTAATTTGCCTTTTAACTCAGGCTATTTATATTTGTGTATTTACTTTCTAGCAGTTGCGTTATATTTTAAATACTTATTTCTTAGAATTTACAGTTTGAAATTTGTAATGATTCTTAACTAGTTTGAGAAATCCAGTCTACTATTTTAACAAAATTGCTGCATCTTTCTCTCATTGACATTATGTGGCTCTACATTTACATGTTTGCTAAAGCATTTCAACTTATTTTATATGGAACAATAGACTGGTTCCAAATAGGAAAAGGCTGTATATTGTCACCCTGCTTATTTAACTTATATGCAGAGTACATCATGAGATACGCTGGGCTGGAAGAAGCACAAGCTGGAATCAAGATTGCCAGGAGAAACATCAATAACCTCAGATATGCAGATGACACCACCCTTAAGGCAGAAAGTGAAGAGGAATTAAAAAGCCTCTTGATGAAAGTGAAAAAGAGAGTGAAAATGTTGGCCTAAAGCTCAACATTCAGAAAATGAAGATCATGGCATCTGGTCCCATCACTTCATGGGAAATAGATGGGGAAACAGTGGAAACAGTGTCAGACTTTTTTTGGGGCTCCAAAATCACTGCAGATGGTGACTGCAGCCATGAAATTAAAAGACGCTTACTCGTTGGAAGAAAAGTTATGACCAACCTAGATAGCATATTCAAAAGCAGAGACACTACTTTGCCAACAAATTTCCATCTAGTCAAGGCTATGATTTTTCCAGTGTTCATGTTTGGCTGTGAGAGTTGGACTGTGAAGAAAGCTGAGCACTGAAGAATTGATGCTTTTGAACTGTGGTGTTGGAGAAGACTCTCGAGAGTCCCTTGGACTGCAAGGAGATCCAACCAGTCCATTCTGAAGGATATCAGCCCTGGGATTTCTTTGGAAGGAATGATGCTAAAGCTGAAACTTCAGTACTTTGGCCACCTCATGCGAAGAGTTGACTCATTTGAAAAGACCCTGATGCTGGGAGGGATTGGGGGCAGGAGGAGAAGGGGACGACCGAGGATGAGATGGCTGGTTGGCATCACTGACTCAATGGGCATGAGTCTGAGTGAACTCTGGGGGTTGGTAATGGACAGGGAGGCCTGGCGTGCTGTGATTCATGGGGTCACAAAGAGTCGGACACAACTGAGCGACTGAACTGAACTGAACTGTGCCCTTTTTATATTTTTCCATCTTTTTATAACTTCTTTCTGTACTTCTACTTGATAGTTTTCTTGTCCTTTCCCAGTTCCCTAATTTTCTCTCCTCCTTTGTCTGTTTATATTGTATTTTATTGTTATTTATGTCATACTTTTCAGTTTGAGAAAATCCATTTGATTCACATCTATAGATTCCAGTTATCAAATTAAAATTTTCATCTTTCTGTTTTCTTGATCATATCTTTTATGGTCATTTTAAACCAGTGGAACCTGATAACTCAAATATCTGGATTTCTTATTATTTTATTTCTCTTCTCTGCTTATCTTTTTGTATTTTGGTCATTTAATCCTGCTTTCTATGTGAGATGATATATGTTTTTGAATTTTGAACATTTTTTATGAAAAACTAATACTCTAAATGAAGGTATATCCCTCCAGAAAGAATTTGGTTTTCTCATAAAGTTAGAATACTGGCAGTTCATCTTAATGTAATCAAGGCTGAGTTTCAGACTTTGTAAAGGGATGTTCTTTCTCTGATTTGCCTTAGTCCTGAGCCATATCCGTGAAGGGGTCTCAACTGAAAGACTGGACTGCTGCATAGGACTCTCTAATTTTTCATGCTCTGAACTTCAATCTCCAGCTTGTCTTCATTTGTAGACTGTAGGAATTCCTCCTCAGACTCTTAGCACCTTACCAGCTCATTTTGCTTTTCTCAGGTCACAGAATGCTGGAGTGGGCAGTCACCTTGACAAATGATTGCAGGTAGAATACTAGGTTGAGCTCCTTTAAATTCTGTCTCTCCAGCCCAGCAAATTGTGAGCACTCTTTTTGATTGACCTCAGTCTCCAGTATAGTGTACTGGAATATCTCCTAAGGGAATAGAAGAGCCTAGAAGAGCCTAGAAAAGCCTTAGGAAGCACCTTAATGTGCTTCCATTCTCTTAAGATTTTAACCTATCCATTTCTGGTTGTACTGTTTTATCTGGACACCTCAAACAGCTTGCAGTTGTTTTGTTGTTGTTGTTGTTGTTTTGTTTGTTTGCTTGTTTTTGGTTGCTTAGTTAGTTTGTATTTTATTGAGACTTTTTGTTGCTCACTCCAGGAAGGCTGAGGAAAGCTGACCAGACAATTTGGATTTAAATAGTATTTTATACAGGTCATCACATCTCCAGTTTGTAAAAAAATAACTAATTGTGGTTTTTAGTTTTGCTAAAAGAGACTTCTTGGACATTGAGTGTAAACATCTTTTAAACTTTGATTCAGTTTTTTATTTTCCCATTTAACACATATTGATAAATTTTAATTTTTGTGTTGTTAAAGAATCTAGTGCAGTAGTTTTGTCAGATATATAAGGTGGATTCTATGGGAAAAATACTATTTACAATTTAAAATTAATAGTTTCATCTTATATTTATCAAGGCTATACAATTCTGAGGGCCTGCTATTATCAGGAGTCCCCTGCTTTGTATATATCTATTCATATTTATTTTCTGCCTCTTTTCATTGACACAGTTTCTTCATAGACTTTAACAGAGGAGCTCCCAAACTTGTAAAGTCACTGTCACTATTTTTTCCCTAAATTAAGGCCATCTCTTCTTTTGGAACTAAGGTCAAGCTTGGGAACATAATACTAATCTTTAGTATGACTTTCTCTCCGCATGACCATGAAGCTGCTGGGGAGGAAAAAAGCAAAGCAACAAAGCAGGTCAATGGCATTAGATATGAAAGGAAAATCCTCTTTGCAGGCTCCCTAGAAAATCAGACACCATGTCAGGATTAACTTGACACCTGATAAAGCAGAGTTATTGAAGTGAACTTTCCACATGTTTTCTCATTTTCTGATTTTAACTTTTCCCCTAAAAGAATAGATTTTCAGCTAAACAAGGTTAAATTACTGAGAAAATGAGTCAAAGTAAATAAATATCAATTAAGAATGGTGAAGAAATTACTGATAATGATTAATATTCACCTTGGGATCTGTCTCTTATACACATCTAGATGTGTATAAGAGACAGGAATACAATCCATGTATAATGTTCTATACTGTTTAAATAAATAAAGCCCTGAATAAAATAACTAACACATAATAGGCTCTCAACAAATGTTAGATATCATCTTCATTATCTCCTCAGTGCCCATTACTAGGGATATAAGTGGTATAATATAAACTACCTATTTTCAAAAAATCAAATATGCTTCTTTCAGTTTCAGACTCCTTTTACATTCTATTTCCCAATTAAGAGTGTTATGTTAGGTTTAATTTGCATCTTCCCTTAATCTATTTTTTTTTTTTTTTGAAAATCAAGTCAATAGAAGTAACATTTGATTTTGATTAAGGAAGCAGTAACTATTAAAATTTTGTTTTCTCTTTGCTGATGCACAAATCATAATTATCTTGTCATGTGTCACTAAAAGCACTGACAAGGTGGTAATAAAGCTTTGCAAGTTTAAAATAAACTCAGTTGTTTTTTTTTTTTATTATCAAGCCTGTGAATTCTTGAGATTTTATTCAAGTAAGAAAAATATTTCAAGGAATAATTGAAATAAATAAAATCTAGTGTCAAAGCACCTTGCTTTCAAAGCTATGGTGTTATTTGGGTAGGTATTAATAATGCCTTCCCAGACCCAATACAAGGTAGAGCATATGGTGCTCACTAAACACTTAATTGTAAAATCTAAATTAAATGAGGTTTCAGACAGCTGTAGCTAGGACATAAATGACAATAAAAGAGATATAAATGAGCAATCCTAGAATGATGCTTACATTTAAATATCTTGGCTTAGGTTAAGAAATAGGTGTCAATCACAGTGTATGTGTTTATTCAGGTGCTAAGTCAAATCCAAGTCTTTGTGACCCCATGAACTGCAGAACATCAGGCTTCCCAGACCTTCATTATCTCCCAGAGTTCATTCAAACTCATGTCCATTGAGTCTGTGATGGTATCTAAAATCATCTCATTCTCTACCACCTCCCCTCTCCTTTTGCCTTAAATCTTTCCCACATCTGGTCTTTTCCCATGAGTCGGTTGTTTCCATCAGGTGGCCAAAGTATTGAAGCTTCAGCTTCAGCACCAATACTTCCAATGGATATTCAGGATTGATTTCCATTCAGTTCAGTTCAGTTGAGTCGTTCAGTCATGTCCGACTCTTTGCGACCCCAAGGACTGCAGCATGCCAGACCTCCCTGTCCAAAACCAACTGCTGGAGCTTGCTCAAACTAATGTTCTTTGAGTCAGTGATGCCATCCAACCATCTCATCCTCTGTCGTTTCCTTCTCCTCCTCTCTTCAATCTTTTCCAGCATCAAGGTATTTTCTAATAAGTCAGTTCTTTCCATCAGGTGGCCAAAGTGTTGGGGTTTCAGCTTGAGCATCAGTCCTTCCAATGAGTAACACAGACTGATTTCCTTTATGATTGACTGGCTTTATCTCCTTGCAGTCCAAGGGACTCTCAAGTCTTCTCTAACACCACAGTTCAAAAGCATCAATTCTTCAGCACTCAGCCTTCATTATGGTCAAATTCTCACATCTGTACATGAATACTGGAAAAACCATAGCTTAACTATATGGATTTTTGTCAGAAAGTGATGTCTCTGCTTTTTAATTTTGTCTAGGTTTGTCATAGCTTTTCTTCCAAGGAGCAAGCATCTTTTAATTTCATGACTGCAGTCACCATCTGCAGTGATTCTAGAGCCCAAGAAAATAAAATCTGTCACTTCTTCCTCTTTTCCCTCTTCTATTTGCCATGAAGTGTTCAGGCCAGATGCCATGATCTTTGTTTTATGAATGTTGACTTTTCAGCCAGCTTTTCCATTCTCTTCTTTCAGCCTCATCAAGATGTTCTTTAGTTCCTCTTCTGACATTAAAATGGTATCATCTGCATAACTGAGGCTATTGCTATTTCTCCCAGAAATCTTGGTTCTAGCTTGGGATTCATCCAATCTGGTATTTCACATGATATACTCTTCAGATAATTTAAATAAGCAGGGTGACAATATACAGCCTTGACAAGCTCCTTTCCCAATTTGGAACCAATCCATTATTCCATGTCCAGTTCTAACTGTTGATTCTTGGCCTGCAAACAGATTTCTCAGGAGGCAGGTAAGGTGGTCTGGTATTCCCATCTCTTGAAGAATTTTCCACAGTTTGTTGTTACCCACAGTCAAAGGCTTTAGCATAGTCAGTGAAGCAGTAGTAGATGTTGTTCTGGAATTGTCTTGCTTTTTCCATGATCCAGAAGATGTTGACAATTTGATCTCTCATTCCTCTTCCTTTTCTAAATCCAGGTTCTACATCTGGAAGTTCTCGGTTCATGTATTATTGAAGTCTAACTTGAAGAATTTGAGCTTTAACTTGCTAGCATGTGAAATGAGTGCAACTGTATCGTAGTTCGAACAGTCTTTGGCATTGCCCTTCTTTGGGATTGGAATGAAAAATGATCTTTTCCAGGCCTGTGTCCATTGATGAGTTTTCCATATTTGCTGGTATATTGAGGGCAACACTTTAACAGCATCATCTTTTAGGATTTTAAATAGCTCAGCTGGAATTTCATAGTCTCCACTAGCTTTGTTTGTAGTAATGGCTCTTAAGCTCTGCTTGACTTCAGACTCCAGGATGTCTGGCTCCAGTAAGTGACCACAGCTTCATGGTTATCTGGTTCACTAAGATGTTTTCTTGTATAGTTCTGTGTACTCTTGCCACCTCTTCTTAATTTCTTTTACTCTATTAGGTCCTTACCATTCCTGTCTTTTATTGTGCTTATCTTTGCATAAAATATTACCTTGGACATGTATTTCCAATTTTCTTGAAGAGATTGCTAGTCTTTCTCATTCTATTGTTTTCCTTTATTTCTTTTCAGTGTTCACATACAAAGGCTTTCTTATTTCTCCTTTCTATTCTCTGGAATTCTCCATTCAGTTGGGTATATCTTTCCCTTTCTCCTTTTACTTTCACTTCTCTTCATTTCTCAGCTATTTATAAGGCCTCCTCAGACAAGGACTTCGTCTTCTTGCATTTCTTTTTCTTTGTGACAGTTTTGGTCTGTCTACCAGACCTAATCCATTGAATCTATTCATCACCTCTACTGCATAATCATAAAGAATTTGATTTAGGTCTTACCTGAATGGCCTAGTGGTTTTCCCTACTTTTTTCAATTTAAACTAAATTTTGTAATAAGGAGCTCATGATCTGAGCCACAGTCAGCTCCAGGTTTGTTTTGGCTCACTGTATAGAGCTTTTACATCTTTGGCTGCAAAGAATATAATCAATCTGTTTTCAAATGCTTATTTGGCATCTATATATTTTTTTAGTGAGGTGTCTATTAAGATCTTTAGCTTATTTTCTTAGTTTTTTGTTTCCCTATTTTTGAATTTGTGGGTTTTTATGTATTTTGGATAATAGTCCTTTATTCAATAGTCTTTTGAAAATACAGTTGTCCCTGGAACAATGAAGAAATTGGAGGTCCAACCTCCATGCAGTCTAAAAGCTGTGTACAGTTTTACAGGTAGAATTTTGTATCTACAGCTCTTCATCCATGGATTTAACCAACCACAGATCATGTATACTGGAGCATGTATCTAAGTGAAGAAAAAAAAATCCAAATGCAGTTCAAAATTGTGTTGTTCAAGGGTTCACTGTATTTTCTCCTATGATTTACTTATAGAATTTATTTCTTCTTGCTTGAAATGCTTTGGAGAAACATGCAAACAACTCTGAAATGATACACTCTCACCTGTTGATTTTGATTAACTTGACATTTCCACTTCCTGGGTGTCTGTATTAGTTTCCCATTGCTCCTGTAACAAATTATTACAAGCTTTGGTGGCATAGAACAATACAAATTTATTCCCTTACATTTCTGGATATTGGAAGTCCAGAATAAATCTTATGGGACTTAAGTCAAGGTATCAATTTTTGGATTTTCTAGGAGATAACCTATTTACATAACTTCCATAGCTCATGCTTCTGTAATAATTTAATCTCCTGCTTTTGTTGTCTCGTGTCTTACTGCTGACTCTGATTTTCCACCTTCCTCTTATAAAAAATCTTATGATTACATTGAGTCCACCTGGGGTATTCAGGATACTCTCCCCAACTCAAGACCTTTAACTTAATTATATTTGAAAAATTCCTCTTACCATAAAAATGACTTTCACAGGATTGAGATATAAACATCTTTTGAGAGAGTTCATTTTATTTGTTTTTAATTAATTCTTATTGGAATACAGTTGCAATGCAGAGACCTGGGTTTGAATCCTGAGTCACGAAGATCCCTCAGAAAAGGGAATGACTACCCGCTCCAGTATTCTTGCCTGGAGAATTCCATGGACAGAGGAGCCTGGCAGGCTGTAGTTGATAGAGTCGCAAAAAGTCAGACATGACTGAATGACTAACACTTTTTTAACGCGGTTGCTTTACAAAGTGTGTTAGCTCCTGCTGTGCAGCAAAATGAATAAGTTATATGGTGGCTCAGACAGTAAAGAATCTGCCTGCAATGCGGGAGACCTGGGTTTGATCCCTGGGTTGGGAAGATCTCCTGGAGGAGGGCATGGCAACCCACTCCAGTATTCTTGCCTGGAGAAGCCCCATGGACAGAGGAGTCTGGTGAGCTACATACAGTCCATCGGGTTGCAGAGTCAGACATGATTGAGCGACTAAGCAAGCACACACACACATACACACACACACATGCACTCTTTTTTTATTTCATTCCAGTTTAGGTCACCACAGAGCATTGGGTAGAGTTCTCTGTGCTATATAGTAGGTTTCCATTAGTTATCTATTGCATACATAGTAGAATATATATGTCAGTCCCAATCTCCCAATTCATCCCACCACCACCCCTTTCCTGACAGGGTTCATTTTAAAAGTCTCCTCTGTGGAGGAGGTTCATTTTAAAAGCCTCCTCTGAATAAATGACAGACTCAGGTTATATAATTAAATCTAGAGAACTGTGGTGGTGGGAAATTTGGCCAGTTTTTTTCATAGGACACGCTTTTCCTGCATGTTATCCTAGGAGAGAGGTCATTCACCCTCATCCAAGTAGTAATGTTAGTGTCTGAAGCAAAAATTACAATTTTGGCCATGTAGGGTGAGAGATGTTAGACACAGAGGTGCACCCTGATGCCAGGGAAAGAAATGACAGAGAGCAACTTAGGGACGTATGTGTTTTGGCTATGAAACCAGGCTGTAGCTGTGCTAGTACACTCTAGGCACCCAAATAGCATAAAATTACTTGCTAAAATATTGATATTATATTAGATAAAATTTTTGAGACTGTAAAGGAGCACTACAAAATCAAGATGGTTTTGGATATGAACAGAGAAGAAAAAATTAATTTTGTATTAGGACCAAGCCTAGTTATGTAAGTAGCCAGAGTAATTTAACATTAGGGGAGAGTGAGCTTGCAAGGTGGAAAAGGGGACACTTAAGAGCCTTGTTGAGGGAATAACTGTGGCCAGCAATTTTTAATCTTATAATTACATTCTCTTTTAACATTTTACTTCATTATAATTTAATGTTTTATTGTAAGAAGAATATCAATGGGTATTTTTCTTACTCATTAAATTTTCTATGGCCATTTAATTTTAGGAAAATTAAGTGTTTTGAAGAAATAGTCAATAAATTATCATTTTATTTACCTGTCATAAAAATTAGTTCATTTCTTAGAAACTATTACTTATGTTAATTATTCATAACTTTGATGTTCTTTATAAAAATGAATTGCTCTTATCCATTCTATTGCTTTTTGAATTAAAATATTATTTACAGAAACTCATTATATAATAATTTTTCTAGTAATATAATTCAGAACCTAATGCATTTTTATTCCTCCAGCAACATCTTAAATCTTGCATCAGAGTAAATTTGATCACCAAAAAAACACACCTTCATTTAATCAATCTTTCATGTTCCCAACTATTTCTGATCAGTAATTTAGTCACCTTGGTTTCATCTTGTGGTTAATGTCTTTATCACTCATATATTTTCATAAATATCAATGAGAATATCCTCCAAATAGATAAGTGAAACATATTTAACTTGGGATATGAGAAGAAAATTCATGTTTAAAATACAGAGCTTTAGGGTTTTATAAATAGCCAGTGGTGTACAAGTAAGTTCAATTCTCTGCCAAGTGTTCCTGAATATAGTCAATGTCAACTCTTTTTAAAGTTCAGATGATATCCCTTATAATATATATTTTTTCATACTAGAGAGTGTATGACCCTTTATATCTGAAAATATCCTTTAAATATTTGGATTTCTAGGAAGTTGTAAAAAGGACTGAGCAGTACAAGCTAGAAAAAATACTCCATTATATTAATAGCTATTCCAAGGTATTCTGATTATGGGAAATTTTCAGGTAAGTTTGGTACAAGGTCCTCTAATCTAGATTTGTTCTCTCTAACTTTAACGTGCATACAGACCACCTTGGGATCATGTTAAAGAACAGAGTGCCATTTAGTATGTCTGGACTGGAACCCAAGAGTCTGTATTCCTAACAAGTTCTCAGATGATCCCCCTGTTGATGGCCTGAGGGCATTTCTAGCCTGTGGGCAATGTGAGCATGCATCACATCTCACACCCTAATGGGCTGGCTCATAGATGATGTCACACCTCTAAAAAATTCTTCTGTAATTGGTCTATGGCAAGCACTGGGCATTTAAACTTTTAAAACTACTTCAGGGCTAATGAACCTAATGGGTTGAGGAACAGTACTGAAGAGCAAAGCAATGATTTAGAACATTTTATAAAACTTTTGAGAAGTTTTGATGACTAAAATTACAAAGTTCATCTATTTCAGGGCTCGGAAGCCCTGGATCCTATATACCTCTAATGGTTGCCATGAAAGCAAGAATAGTTCTAAAGCCCTAGTACAGTCTTGAAATAAAAGCACACTTTGGGCAAATAATACTTTTAATTGAGACAAACTGACCCTAGGAACAGGTTATTAAAGCTCATTGTCCCTTCTCCATCATTAGCAGACATCAGTGGGTGGATTGGTATAAGAGGAGCAAATTAATACCTTGTGTGATAATAACTGTATTAAATCTGAATATTTCTTAAACCTATTTGCACAACTTTAATGTACCTGTGATTTAGTCATCTCCTTGGAGTGCAGTTTTAAACTGTTGGCTCCCTTGGTTTGGAAACCTGTATGTGGTTTATAATCTGGTTAATTTAAATTGATTCTTTTCCTATGTACCCAATCAGCAATTACGGTTTTCAGAGTCCAAAGGGAGAAGATGTGTATTGGTTGTGGAGAATCAATGTCTTTAAATATAAAAATACAAACACAAAGACAAAAACAAAATGAAAATAAAATCAACTTATCACTAGTCACCTCAGAAAACAGACTATAGCATTGTTGGTTACATTTTTCTAAATTTTTGTTGTTATATAGCAAGTGCATCTCTGTTTACAAATTCTATACTTGACAATGGCAGTTGACAGTGAAATGTTTCATTCTGTCCATAATAATAAAACATATTTCTTTCCCTTTCCCTTCTCTTAGCTAAGTGATTTTTTTTATTTACTCCCTCCAGGAAAGTGAAAGTTTATCATGTTTTATAATTAACTTGAAATAGGGTTTGTTTATTTAATTTATATGCAGAGTACATCATGAGAAATGCTGGGCTGGATGAAGCACAAGCTGGAATCAAGATTGCTGGGAGAAATATCACTAACCTCAGATATGCAGATGACACCACCCTTATGGCAGAAAGTGAAGAGGAACTCAAAAGCCTCTTGATGAAAGTGAAAGAGGAGAGTGAAAAAGTTGGCTTAAAGCTCAACATTCAGAAAACGAAGATCATGGCATCTGGTCCCATCACTTCATGGGAAATAGATGGGGAAACAGTGGAAACAGTGTCAGACTTTATTTTTTGGGTTCCAAAATCATTGCAGATGGTGGTTGCAGCCATGAAACTAAAAGATGCTTACTCCTTGGAAGGAAAGTTATGACCAACCTAGACAGCAGATTCAAAAGCAGAGACATTACTTTACCAACAAAGGTCCGTCTAGTCAAGGCTATGATTTTTCCTGAGGTCATGTATGGATGTGAGAGTTGGACTGTGAAGAAAGCTGAGTGCCAAAGAATTGATGGTTTTGAACTGCGGTGTTGGAGAAGACTCTGGAGTCCTTTGGACTGCAAGGAGATCCAATCAGTCCATCCTAAGGGAAATTCATCCTGAATGTTCATTGGAAGGACTGATCTTGAAGCTGAAATTCCAGTACTTTGGCCACCTGATATGAAGAACTGACTCATTGGAAAAGACCCAAATGCTGGAAAAGATTGAAGGCAGGAGGAGAAGGGGACGACAGAGGATGACATGGCTGGATGGCATCACCGACTCGATGGACATGAGTTTGAGTATACTCTGGGAGTTGGTAATGGACAGGGAGGCCCTGGCGTGCTGCAGTCAATGGGGTCACAAAGAGTTGGACACAACTGAGCAACTAAACTGAACTGAGCTGAGGGTTTGTTACCTATTTAAGGCTAATTTTTAAATTTCTGCATATAAAGTATTACATCTAGAGATTGCTATCCCTTCTCATGATATAATCCAATACCTTTTGAATTTAAGCCAAACAAATTATTTTAAAGACTATAAACTGAGGCATCACTAAGGGCATTGAAAATTGTCTGGTATAGAGTGAATTTTTAGCATTATTAATCTCACACCGAATCTGTGCCCTTACCTGGACTCAGCGTGTTATTTGGGGGAAAAATGTGCATACTACCATTCCAACTGAACTCTCCATTTTTCAGTCCCAGGTTTTGCTCTTTTCCCCAAAATAAAAATGTATAACTAGGCAGCCTCTGTCTCAGGGTAGCTGGAGCAGACTAGAAAATGAACAGTAAGAGAAATAGGGTAATAAGGTATATTGGTTTATTGTGGCTGCTGTAACAAAGTACCAAAGACTAGATGACTAAAACAGAAATCGTCTCCCAATTCTGGAGGCTAGAAGTCCAAGATCAAACAGTTGGCAGGGATGAATTCTTTTGAAAGCTCTGAGGAAGTGTCTGCTCCATGCCTCTCCTAGTTTCTTAGTTTGCCAGCCCTCTTTGGTGTTCCTTGGTGTGTAGATGCATGTGCATGCATCTCCAATTTTTTTCCTTTCATGAAGACAGCAGTCATTTTGGATTCGGGCCCACCCAGATGATCTCATTTTAACTTGATTATCTCTATAAAAACCCCATTTCCAACTATAGTCACATTCTGGGGTACTAGAGGGTAGGACTTCAAGATACAAATTTTGGGGGGACACATTTTAAGCCATGCATGAGTAAGTGCTCAGTTGTGTCCGACTCTTTGTGACACCACAGACTGTAGCCCACCTGGCTTCTCTGTCCATGAGATTCTCAAGGCAAGAATACTGGAGTGAGTTACCATGCCCTTCTCCAGGGATTCTTCCCAACCCAGGGACTTAACCCATGTCTCTTAAATTTCTTACAACGTGGGCAGATTCTTTATTACTGAGTCACCAGGAAAGCCCCATTTAAAGCCATAACACAAAGAGAAGTATTTAGGGTCATCTGTTCCTAAGGATTAGCTGGTTGAAAATTTAGTTATGACAGCAAAAGGAAACCAAGAGTCCTTGGTTTTATGAGGGAAATTCTACATACCTGACTTCCACTAGCACCTTGCTTGAAAAGATTTACTATTAACACACATCAAATATGGATACTGTATGGTTAGCATTCTTCTAAGTACTTTTCATCATCTTTTCCACACAATCACACTAGGAGCTCATTGTGAAGAGGAGGAAACAGATACAGAGAAGTTAAATAATTTGCTTAGGGTCACAGAGTAGGAGGCAGGGCCAAAGTTCAAATCCAGAGAATCTGATGCTAGAGGCTTCATTCTCATCCACAGTGACAGACTGCGGTGACCTGATTTGTATCCACTGAGAGAAGGAGACTCAGTGTTGACTGAGCAATGACTGCTTTCAAAGGTTTCCTACTAGAGCTTATGGTCCACTACTTGTGTTACATTTAAAAGGAATTATTTCCTACCGTTTGATAAGGATTATATATTAAACACTAATAACATCATCTTTTAAGTTAAATATACATGGTGTAGGAGAAGGCGATGGCACCCCACTCCAGTACTCTTTCCTGGAGAATCCCATGGATGGAGGAGCCTGGTAAGCTGTGGTCCATGGGGTCGCTAAGAGTCGGACATGACTGAGCGACTTCACTTTCACTATTCACTTTCATGCATTGGAGAAGGAAATGGCAACCTACTCTAGTGTTCTTGCCTGGAGAATCCCAGGGACAGAGGAGCCTCTTGGGTGCTGTCTATGGGGTCACATAGAGTCAGACACGACTGACGTGACTCAGCAGCAGCAGCATGCATGGTGTAGATATTGTTTGATTTATTTTGGACAGTTAATTATGTCAATTCATTGAATTGAAAGAAAAATGTGAATAACTTAAAGAGTGCAGCAACATTCAGTAAGTAAAAAAGTCCTTTAAAAAAGCATCTTGTTGTTTTGAATTTAAAAATGCATTAAAGTTAAAAACAAAGATGTTTAGTCTCTTTACAGAATATAAGTGATTGTGAAATTAGTGAAAGGGTAATTTAAACCTTTTTTTTTTTTTTTTTTTTCGCAATGAGGGCAGCAAACTAAAGGCAAGAGCATAATACCCAGAAGGATATTTACTGGTTATGAGAAGAATTATTCTCCTTGCTACACTGGCACTATTTTCTTCCCTAACATCTGTAATTCTCTTGGAATCAGTCATGCAAAGATCAGTGAAGAGAGGCACTGCACATATGATAAAGAGAGATTTGAAGATATTTCCTCAGAGGCAGGGAATTTGAAGACAGAATAACAGATGAGTTTCAAACAAAAGGAGTCGGGAAATTACCTAATTAGTGCTTTTCCACAGAGGTGGCAAATGTGACATTAGAGCCCTTTGGGAGTCTGGACTGCAAAGAAGGGAAAACATGTAGCTCTGTAAGCAAGGCTAGTAAGAAATATGAAAAACAAAATAGCACAAGTAGCAAAATAGGTAAATCCATAGAGTAATATTTCTTTATCTTGGCCCAAGAGATACAGTCTTTTCTCTGTCTCTTAAACAACATTCATCATATTTATGTTAATTCTGACATGGTCGTGGAGGTTGTCTGTTTTTCACTTAGGCCAGAGAGCTTGTATTAGAACCTGGGTTCATGTCATCACTATGATTGGTGAAGAAAGGTCAGAAGCACGGTCTGGAAAAGGAAAAAAAAAA
>SJYT01002317.1:139687-164460 GCA_006410635.1 Cephalophus harveyi | reverse complement strand
TGGACATCACCAGATGGTCAACACCGAAATCAGATTGATTATATTCTATGCAGCCAAAGATGGAGAAGCTCTATACAGTCAACAAAAACAAGACCAGGAGCTGACTGTGGCTCAGATCATGAACTCCTTATTGCCAAATTCAGACTCAAATTGAAGAAAGTAGGGAAAACCGCTAGACCATTCAGGTATGACCTAAATCAAATCCCTTATGATTATACAGTGGAAGTGAGGAATAGATTTAAGGGCCTAGATCTGATAGAGAGAGTGCCTGATGAACTATGGAATGAGGTTCGTGACATTGTACGGGAGACAGGGATCAAGACCATCCCCATGGAAAAGAAATGCAATAAAGCAAAATGGCTGTCTGGGGAGGCCTTACAAATAGCTGTGAAAAGAAGAGAGGCGAAAAGCAAAGGAGAAAAGGAAAGATAAAAGCACCTGAATGCAGAGTTCCAAAGAATAGCAAGAGCAGATAAGAAAGCCTTCCTCAGCAATCAGTGCAAAGAAATAGAGGAAAACAACAGAATGGGAAAGACTAGAGATCTTTTCAAGAAAATTAGAGATACCAAGGGAACATTTCATGCAAAGATGGCTCGATAAAGGACAGATCAGGAGCCAATCTATAAGAATAGCTAGCCTAAGGCTTGTAGGTGGAGAGAATTAAAAACATTTCATTAGCAAAACACTTGAGGCAAAGTAATTGTTTGCAAACTTAGAAAAAAAAGAAAAAAAGAACACATTCTTTCTCATGTATGTATTGTGGTCATTTGTGCCCCTGTTCTTTGGAACCCCATGGACTCTGTCCATGGGATTTCCCAGGCAAGAATACTGCAGTGGGTTGCCATTTCCTCCTCCAGGGAATCTTTCTGACCCAGGGGTTGAACCCACATCTCTTGTGCCTCCTGCACTGGCATGTGGATTCTTTACCACTGTGACACCTGGGAAGCCCTCTTTCTCATTTATTAGTCTCTTAAACTTTATCCAAAGATATGATTGAGTGTTGGTGGTGGGTGGGCAGTGAGAAGACTGCATAGTTTCAGAAGGCAACATGTAGGCATTTGTTTTATAGGAAATATATTCTCAACCAAAAGAATTGAAATGTAAGATGAATAAGACTCCATTCTTTTCATTTTGGCTATTTCTCCTAGTGGATCCTGGAAGCATCAAGTTACCTGTTGGTTAGCTCTTGCAGTCTAAACCATCCTGTGGTACTCAGGTCAGGGTTCACTGGAGCTATGTTAATGTTTCTATCAGCTCTCTTCAGTCACCAAGATGTCTTATTAAAGGGTGTGCATGCTGAATTGCTTCAGTCATGTCCAACTCTTTGCAACCCTATATACCTAGCCTGTCAGGCTTCTCTGTCCATGGGATTTCCCAGACAAGAATACTGGAGTGGAGTGCCATTTCCTCCTCCAGGAGATCTTCCTTTCCCAGGGATCAAACCAGCATCTCTTACATCTCCTGCGTTAACAGGCAGGTTCTTTTCCACTAGTGCCACCTACAAGAAGGACAGAAACCTGAGAGCTATTTTGTAAAACCAAAGTGTCTACGGATTCTGATTCCAATAATAGAATTATAAGGCACTCTGAGAGAGGGAATATGAAGTTAAATTTTTTTTTTCATAACCTGGTATCAACATATCTTTCCAATCTAATCATTGGTCATTTAATTAATTAATTCAGCAATAGCTTCTGCTCTTGCAGAAACAAAACTCATGTCTTGCCCTGTTGCTATTAAAGTTGAGCATATATATCATATCGTACAGTTAGGAAGATATTGCACTTTTTTCCCTGAAATAACAACAAAATTCAAAGTCACTCTTACTTTCACTCCAAAAGAAAGGACACCTTGGCATCTGTGGGTTTCTAACAAAACACATATATCCCTGACTTTTCAGTTATTAGTATTTAAGACAGAGAATAATCTTTGTGAATATAATAATCATGTGAGAAAATTCTTGTGTTCACACATGAACTGGCAAGCTATAGACTGCAGTATTGATGATATTGTGGGTTTTTTTCCTTTAAACAACTAATGCATTTAAAAATTATTTGGCAAGTCAATTTCTTATTGCTCTTTTCTTTTATGAATGCTTTGTTTTTTGTCTAATACTGAGATTTTCTTGAATACTGTTCTCTCTCCTGGATTCTCTGCCACATACTTTCTTACTGCTGTGTTTGGTTTATACTGTTAACTTTCCCTGGATTTTTCTTTCTTTGTGTTTCAGTTAAGCAAATTCTTATCCATTCTTCATGGTTCAGATTAAATCTTGCCACTTCGAAGAAAATTTCAGATTTTACCTCCTTCAACAATGTTCTAATACTATTTTGTTAAACCTACATTGTTTTATGACTACTCAGTTATAAATTTTCATTGTTTCTTTTTTTGATTTGACATTTTATTTATTATGAAATAATCACCATGATAAATCCAGTGACTGTCTGTCCCCATACAAAATTATTATTGTATTATTGACAATACTATTTATGATGCATATCATATCCCCATGGATATCATATCCCCTTTCTTTTATATCTGGAGGTTTATACCTCTTAATCCCTTTCCCCTATTCTCTGCCCCACACACCAGTACACCAAATATTAATTTGTTCTCTGTATCTATGAATCAGTTTTCACTTTCCTTTTTGTTAATTTTGTTTTCTAAATTCCACATATAAGTGGCATCAAATGGTATTTGTATTTCTGTCTGAATTATGTCACTCAGAATAATACCCTCAAGAAACACCCATATTTTTCAAATGACATGATTTTTTAAAAATGACTGAGTGACATCCCATTGTATGTATATCCCACATTTTATCCATTCATCTGTCAGTGGCACTTACTTTACTTCCATATCTTGTCTATTGTAAACAATGCTAACATTGGATTACATATACCTTTTAAAATCAGTGTTTTTGTTTTCTTTGATCTAATACTCAGAAATGAAATTGCTCAATCATCCTGTAGTTTGCTTTTAACTTTGGGTGTAATCTCCATATAACTTTTCACAGTAGCTGCAACAATTTGCAGTTCTATCAATAATGTTATTGTTGTTGTTGGTCAGTTGCCAAGTCATGTCCTACTCTTCATGACCCCATGGACTGCAGCACATCAGGCTTCCCTATGCCTCACCATCTCCTAGAGTTTGCCCAAGTTCAGGTCCACTGAGTTGCTGATGCCATCCAACTACCTTATCCTCTGTTGCCCCCTTCTCCTTTTACCCTCAATCTTTCCCAGCATCAGGGTCTTTTCCAGTGAGTCATCTGTTCATATCAAGTGGCCAAAATATCAGAGCTTTAGCTTCAGCATCAGTCCTTCCAATGAATATTCAAGGTTGATTTCCTTTAGGATTGACTGGTTTGATCTCCTTGCTGTCCGACTCTCAAAAGTCTTCTCCAGCACCACAGTTCAAATGCATCAGTTCTTCACATTCAGCCTTCATTATGGTCCAACTCTCACATCATCTGTACATGTCTACTGTAAAAACCATATTTATCTGTATCAGTCTGATCTGTCTCAAATCTATATAATTAACAAAGATTATCCTTAAATTATAATAAATGTTAGTTATTGACATAGATTATCCTTAAATTATAATAAGTGTTGTTCAGTTGTGTCCAACTCTTTGTGACCCATGGACTGTAGCCTACCAGGCTCCTCTGTCCATGGGATTCTCCAGGCAAGAATACTGGAGTGGGTAGGCATTCTCTTCTCCAGGGAATCTTCCTGATCCAGGGATCAAACCCGGGTCTTCTGTACTGTAGGTAGCTCCTTTGCCATCTGAGCCACTTAAGATATAATATATAGGGTTAAAATAAATATGTTTAACATATTAATATTGCTTTTGCTTAGCCTAAAACATCAACTTTTAAAAATATTATAAAATCCTAAATATGTTATCTTATCTTCCTTAGACAGATTCCTGCTTTTTAGCTATAAGCTTCACTAGTAGTACAATTAAATTGGATATAATCACTTTCTGCTTCATCGTACTTGGGTGTGTAAGAGGGAATGGGGCCATTGTAAAGAACACTAAGGACCTTGAAAATAAATTTATTTTTAATGAGAGACAAATTTGGAATGCATGATTAATATTCATATAAAATATAAACATTCATTCATATAAAATAAACAACACATGGAACAACACTGTTTTCCCTGGTGGCCCAGAGGTTAAAGCGTCTGCCCACAATGCGGGAGACCTGGGTTTGATCCCTGGGTTGGGAAGATCCTCTGGAGAAGGAAATAACAGCCCACTCCAGTATTCTAACCTGGAGAACCCCATGGACGGAGGAGCTTGGTGAGCTACATTCCATGGGGTCGCAAAGAGTCGGGCACGACTGAGCAAACAGACTGGTTCCAAATAGGAAAAGGAGTATGTTAAGGCTGTATATTGTTACCCTGCTTATTTAACTTCTATGCACAGTACATCATGAGAAACTCTGGGCTGGAAGAAGCACCAGCTGGAATCAAATTGCCAGGAGAAATATCAGTAACCTCAGATATGCAGATGACACCACCCTTATGGCACTTGCAGCCATGAAATTAAAAGACGCTTACTCCTTGGAAGGAAAGTTATGACCAACCTAGACAGCATATTCAAAAGCAGAGATGTTACTTTGCCAAAAAAGTTCTATCTAGTCAAGGCTATGGTTTTTCCAGTGGTCATGTATGGATGTGAGAGTTGGACTGTGAAGAAAGCTAAATGCTGAAGAATTGATGCTTTTGAACTGTGGTGTTGGAGAAGATTCTTGAGAGTCCCTTGGACTGCAAGGAGATCCAACCAGTCCATTCTAAAGGAGATCAGTGCTGGGTGTTCTTTGGAAGGAATGATGCTAAAGCTGAAACTCCAATACTTTCACCACCTCATGCGAAGAGTTGACTCCTTGGAAAAGACTCTGATGCTGGGAGGAATTGGGGGCAGGAGGAGAAGGGGATGACACAGGATGAGATTGCTGGATGGCATCACCAACTCAATGGACATGAGTTTGGGTGAACTCCGGGAATTGGTGATGGACGGGGAGGCCTGGAGTGTTGCAGTTCATGGGGTTGCAAAGAGTCAGACACGACTGCGCAACTGAACTGAACTGAACACACATTCCATAATTTGCTCTGTGGCAAACACTGTGTTTCTATTTTTTACAGATAAAGAAATAATGCTATCCAAGTCAGAATAAAAATTCAGCAATTGGGCAGTATTTTATGTTGGCTCAAGGAAGTGTTAAGTGGTTAAGTATGTGAGTGCTACTGTTAAAGACTATTTGCTTCCAAATTCCAATTTTATTTTTTACAAGTTACATGACCTTAGTCAGTGACTGAATTTGTTATGTTTTATTTTACAGAGAACTTAGAGAAGTATATGACAAAAAGAAAGCCCTCGGTGTTAGTTATTTTTATTTCAAGCTATTATTATTTCAACCACAGAATGTTTTAAACAGAATGTCCCCATAGAAATTCTCTGATTTGTTGGTTCTGGCATTATTTGTACATTCTCCACATTTTGAATCCAAAGCCAGTTTGTGAATCTTCAGAACTGATACAATTCTGGGAAAGATACTCCTATCTATCTATTTATTTTATTTTAGTATAATGAGTTCCCAAAGCTCCCCTTTAGCCACTGATTGTTGTAATAGTCATAACATTCCAGTTTTGCTTTATTTGGTATTTTTGTTATAGTTTTAATTTAGAATTTTCTATAACATTAATAAGAAATTGAATTTGTTTCAATTCGTGTTTGAGGTTCACTGAGCAACTAGTTAGTCCAGGCAACATTACAGATTGTATCTGTAATTCTGTGTAGAAAAGTTTAGATTCAGTCTCCAGATGAATTGAAGGTATGTGCTTAATTTTAATCTTGCTTTAGAATATGCATCTGATATCGGTTCACAAGAAGCTAATAGGTATGACCATTTACAATTTTCAAAGTTCATCATTTAAAAAATTGAAACACACTAACTTCAGTTCAATCTATCACAAAATAACACACAACCAACTAGAAAGTTAATATCAATGCTTCATGTTACCCACTTTCTCTCGCTGACACTTTTTTTTTTCTTTATCAGGAGTTGGAAAGAAACATCTTGGGAGAAAAGCACAAACAAAAATTAGCACTAGTGAAACCAGTAGGAGGTTAGCACAGCAAAGTGCAAGGTCATTCATTGTATGGACAGACATGCCATCAAAGCCGACAATGGGCAGCCTCTGCGTCTACGCTCTGTGCCGATCTAGTTAGAAACACAACTTTGGTCATGTGATTTGTTGATATAATTGTGAATTGTCTGTGGCACTATCTGTTGCCATAATGTTTCAACTACAAAAACAATTGACCACAGAAGCCTGTGTATACCTACTAGTGTACATATATGTTCATGTGCACACACACACACACACACACACTCTCTCTCTCTCTCTCTCTCTCTCTCTCTGCCTGTCTCCATAAGCAATTTTCTTGGCTTTAGTTATTCTTCACACATGATACTGGCCAAGTTGTTGAGCTTTTCATGTCCTTTGCTGGATTATGATGTCTGTTTACAAGGAAAAGCACTTTTTCTAGTTTCAGTTTAATGAAGTACTACTCCCACCAGTCCATTCTGAAGGAGATCAGCCCTGGGACTTCTTTGGAAGGAATGATGCTAAAGCTGAAACTCCAGTACTTTGGCCACCTCATGCGAAGAGTTGACTCATTGGAAAAGACTCTGATGCTGGGAGGGATTGGGGGCAGGAGGAGAAGGGGACGACAGGGGATGAGATGGCTGGATGGCATCACGGACTTGATGGACGTGAGTCTGAGTGAACTCCGGGACTTGGTGATGGACAGGGAGGCCTGGCGTCCTGCAATTCATGGGATCTCAAAGAGTCAGACACGACTGAGCAATTGCACTGACTGACTGACTCATATAATGTTTGTTGGGATATATCATCTTGGAATTCCAGCGGATCCAACTAGTTTGATTTATTAAACTTAACCTGAGGTAATGGTGATCCCAGTCATGCCAAAAAACGTTTGCCTATAACAATGTAAATGTTGTTTTCAAATTTGAGGTTACTTTGTAAGTGATTTAGAAACTATCAGAAAATTTGTCTCTATATTAAAGAAAGTGAAGTCGCTCAGTCGTGTCTGACTCTTTGAGACCCCATGGACTCTAGGCCACCAGGTTCCTCCATCCATGGGATTTTCCAGGCAAGAATACTGGAGTGGGTTGCCATTTCCTTCTCCAGAGAATCTTCCTGATCAAGGGATCACACCCAAGTCTGCAGCATTGTAGGTAGACTCTTTACCATCTGAGCCACCAGGGAAATCCTACACTGGGACACAGAAAAACAAAAGGAATAAAAAATACTTAAGAAGTTGGCCAGAGATACAAAGCATCAAAGAACAATAATTTTAAGTGAAAATGAGGTAGAAGCTAAATCCAAATTAGTGCTTTGGCATACAGAATGGAATGGAACATTTATTGGAATATAAAATGGTCTATGCAGACAATGTATTAAACTCAGGGAAAATAATGGTGACTGTAAAGCATCTACTAAGGAAGCAAAAGTACAAAAGAAATGTAGATTTTAAAACTCCAACCTCCATATAATTTAAGAAAGTATTTATTCTGAGACAGGAATATATTTCATAATTCACTAAATCTTGCTTTTTATTTTTAGAGGAGAAAAACCTTTTCTTTTTTTTTCTGAGAGTTTTTCTTATTTCATTCATCCCCAAATGAGCCTATTCTTGAAGTCATGTCTACAAACAAGGTTGACTTAATGCAAATCTAGACTGTAGTCTAAAATTTGGTTTTAAAAATGCCAAACGTATGCTTCAAGCTGAACTATAAATCCACCCCTTTCCAGATCCCCGATCTAGTCATAATTTTTTTTAGAAAAGGTATAATTTGAATAAAATACTTATATTTGATTCAGTATCATGATACTGGAGTTTTAATAATATACCTATTAGGGTGATGAAAATATAGACTAGAAAATGTAAAAAAGGCAAGGAAACAATATCAGTGTAGGCTATATACAGAAAATTATGCTTTCCAAATATAGCAAGCTGTAATGCAGCACAATTGTTAGCAATTGGTAGAATATTAAAAAGGAAGATAGTATAGGAATTAAGATATGAGAACCATGAAGAAATAAATGAAGCCAACTGTAGTAGTAATTTTCAGAAGCCTTGTTTTGTGAAATTAGCATCATGCATGTATATCTTGTTTATATTAAAATAAGTGCATATTAAAAATTTTATACAATGTAGCAAAGAAATTAAATAACTTAAAATTCCACATCTAAATGATTATCAGCCACATATTACTTATTTCATATATCTCACTATGTTTATATACATTTTATAAACATACACACACTATCATACACACAAATGTCTACACACAGCCCTCTGCAAATGGAACTGAGAATCCATGTTGTTTCTTAGTGTGGGCATTTTTTATCAATCCTTTCATATCCTCCCACATTTTCTGCTCTCACTCCTTGATCTCCAACAGGTATCCTATATTGTACATTTGTTGTGGATCTCTTTCCTTTGTCTTCAAAAATAATGTGATTATATATAAATTATACATTTTTGGATTTTTATTATTTTTTTATAAACATAGGATCAGTATCATATATATCCTTCTCTTCTATCATGCTTTGTCATGTTTTCTTTGTGGGGAGGACTTGACAATTAATTATAGAAATCACTCCCTTTCAACTGGCATAAATTTCTTTATTTTGTGGCTGCACAATAATCTATTGTATAAACTTATTGCTATTTCTTCAAGTGATCTTTACAGGAAAGCATTTTTATTTAATCTTCCCTTTCTTATGTGAATGTTTCTGTAAGGTATTTACCCAGCAGGAAGATTTTCCATTTAATTTCAATATGTATTGCTAGATTAACTTTCAAAAAATTATTTTCAAAAAGCTATTTTTCCCAGCAATGTAATCAGAATATTACTTTCCCTGAATATCATCTAACAATGGCTGTTATCCTTTTATTTATTTATTTTTGTAAGAAATGATACCACATCTTTAACTTGTGTGAAATTCAGCATCTTTTACTATGTTTTGAACTGTTGGATTACTGTTGCTTTAAATTGCCTACTAATAGGATTTTTCACTTTTGCTAATAAGTTCTTGTCTTTTAATGTTTGAAGGATATTTTAAAATATTATAGATATTATTTTGATCTGTTCTCTGTGCTGAAAATATTTTTTCTTAACCTGTTATTTATTTTTGGCTTTGCTTATTTTTTCACTATTATTTAGAGTATGTATCTTTGCCTCTATAGTTTTGGATTTCCTTATTTGCATTAAAACTCTCCAGAAATCTAAAATATATATATTTATTGTTCTTCTAAAGTACGTTCTTGTATATGTTTTATTGTATACATGTTTATACATTGCTATAGGTATCCACATTATATTGGTTATACATTCTTCTAAAATATAAGGTAGTATTTTATTATTTGATTATTAAATATATATAAATTAAGGTTCAACTTTATAACATTTTAGCAAAATATGACCATTATTGTCATAAATTAACTATCTATATAAATAGTAAGATATATTGTTAGATTCTGTTTTAACCTATGCATCTACTGTCTATTCCCAAACTAATACCATCTACAACCACAAACATACACACTTTTTCCTGGCATGGCATATAATTAAGGAAGCTGGCATAGGGTTCACATTCTGCCTGGGTAAGTTATGACATATATGACATTCGATAAATCATATAACCAACTGTGCTTCAAATTCCTTTTGTTGTCTAATATTAACATATAGCTTTAAACATGCATGCATGTGTGTTAAATTGCTTCGGTCATAGCCCACTCTTTGCGACTCTGGGAACTGTAGCCCGCCAGGCTCCTCTGTCCATGGGGATTCTCCAGGCAAGAACACTGGAGTAGGTTGCCATGCCCTCCTCCAGGGGAGCTTCCCAACATAGGGATGGAACCCGTGTCTCTTATGTCTCCTTCATTGGCAGGCAGGTTCTTTATCACTAGTGCCACCTGGGAAGCTCAGCTTTAAACATACAATTGATTATAATGACATAAGAATATCTAAGTCTATATGGTGATCACATGAACTAATTTATTTACTTATACATTTACACACTGTATACATTCTATACATTCTATATTTTGTCAAAGCTTTTGTTCATCTTTCAGTTTTTGCCTACGTCATGAGTTTCTCTCCTGACTCTTTTGGTCTCTAGGTAGTGTAGTGGATGCTATGTTTCACCCTGATGTCCTTTCTGGTTGTAGCAGATCCCCAGATCATTTATCTGTATCATTTCCCCAGTTATTGGAGATGTTGGCCATCAGTGTCTTTCAGCTGAGTCCCTCACAAGTACTTTCTCACCTGAAGCATTTCCTCATTCAAGACCATGCTTCCTCCAAGTGGAGGAGTATTAAGAAGGGTGTGTAAGCAGGGTCATGCAGGAGATGTGATGTGGTCATAAAGAGGAAGGTTCCAGTCTGCCTCACAGTGGGTTCTGGTACTTGGATATCCCCATAGTGTTGTGGTAAGCTGGCACGTGGGAACCAGACTTTTACACCCATTTGTCGATTATTCATTAGCTATGGACTGCTCCTGGAAAGAGAAGTGACATTAGGCTAGACAGCCATCTCTAGTTACAGCAATTTCTGAAAAGGGCTGACAGCTGAGAGCAATATTCTGGAAAAAACTTCCAACACCTGAGGCAATGTCTTTCCGAAGGAGAATCTGACTGACACATCACCACAGTCCACACTTTGTGTGGTTCAAATCCACTGCTTTATTCAGGCAGCAACTTCAGGCTTCTGGTGAGCGTCCTTTCCAGGGAGAAACTTTTTAAAGAATAAGCTTAGTGGGTTCAACAGCTGTCCTTACCACTAAAGCTGGTCTCAGGGATGCAAGTAAAGCTCTCTCCCCCTCTAGCCTTTCTAAGCTTCCCGCACCCTCAGCTAGTACTCTGCTGATCTCAGTGTCATCCAGGGCCCTAATCCATATCCTCTTTCCTCAAATTTCTGAACCATACCAGACTCTAAGCAGATCTAGGCTGCTGCCATTGTCCACATACAGTGAAAACTTGAAAAAGGTGAACTGGTGAGAAAATTAATACAAATGATTCCTCAATTTCTAACTGGGACATGTTATATTAAATGTGAAAAACAAATGAAATATTCAGTAAGGATTTTTTCTTATAATACTCACTTAGAAAATACTTAATATTGTTCAAGCTGTGAGCTACTGTTTTATCAATAGTAAAAGTCATTTCAAATAGTTAACATATTGTATAGACACAAATATTCTGCCTTTATGGGTAGTTACAGTGGAGTGGGGCATTTTCAAGTGTGCATGTACCACAGTTTATCTCAGAAGTGCTTACTAGTTAGACAAAGTTCAAATTATCCTACTATACAAAGATACTGGAGAGCTTTGTATTCACCAAGAGACATCCAAAGTATTTTTAGAATTATCTGTGTCTTGCAGATGCTTTTAAGCCACAGAGAAAATTATTTAATAGGGAATTTATATCCCATAAAGGATTGTGCAGCTGAAACTGGACTGCATGACTGACCACTGATTTAGGTAAAATCCAAGCGAAACCACATCTACGTGAGATCATCTGCCAGTTCTCAGGGAACAAGTGCATGTCACTCAATACCCCTTGCTGTTGACTGTGTGTTTCATCTGACAGACATATGTAGACTCCCCTGGGGCCTGATCCTGGGGCCCTGGCTGGAGGGAAAGATAAAGACAAATGAATATTTAAGTTTGGAAGCATTCTTGAATCAGATCTCTGGCATACTGGATTAAAAGGCTTAACAACTGATAAAACAAAGCATTTCTTAGAGAAGCAGCCCTTACATATTTTTCAGGGATCGCTCAAGAAAAGAAAACTAGGTAACTATTTCCATCAGAGTACACAGAAAGAGAACAAAAAATATTTCATAAAACTGTACCAGATCAATGTTTTCTCAACTATGGTCTATAGTTATAATTAGAGTCTACAGAGGTTTTCCAAATAATAAAATAATTGCTTTCTTTAAAATATGTACAAATATATTTGAAGAATTGAAAACATAATATAACAACAAAAATCATTGGTGTATTTAGGTTAAGATAATCTTGGGAGATGTGTATAAGAGACAGGCTCTCTTCAGTCACCAAGATGTCTTACTAAAGGGTGTGCATGCTGAATTGCTTCAGTCATGTCCAACTCTTTGCAACCCTATATACCTAGCCTGTCAGGCTTCTCTGTCCATGGGATTTCCCAGACAAGAATACTGGAGTGGAGTGCCATTTCCTCCTCCAGGAGATCTTCCTTTCCCAGGGATCAAACCAGCATCTCTTACATCTCCTGCGTTAACAGGCAGGTTCTTTTCCACTAGTGCCACCTACAAGAAGGACAGAAACCTGAGAGCTATTTTGTAAAACCAAAGTGTCTACGGATTCTGATTCCAATAATAGAATTATAAGGCACTCTGAGAGAGGGAATATGAAGTTAAATTTTTTTTTTCATAACCTGGTATCAACATATCTTTCCAATCTAATCATTGGTCATTTAATTAATTAATTCAGCAATAGCTTCTGCTCTTGCAGAAACAAAACTCATGTCTTGCCCTGTTGCTATTAAAGTTGAGCATATATATCATATCGTACAGTTAGGAAGATATTGCACTTTTTTCCCTGAAATAACAACAAAATTCAAAGTCACTCTTACTTTCACTCCAAAAGAAAGGACACCTTGGCATCTGTGGGTTTCTAACAAAACACATATATCCCTGACTTTTCAGTTATTAGTATTTAAGACAGAGAATAATCTTTGTGAATATAATAATCATGTGAGAAAATTCTTGTGTTCACACATGAACTGGCAAGCTATAGACTGCAGTATTGATGATATTGTGGGTTTTTTTCCTTTAAACAACTAATGCATTTAAAAATTATTTGGCAAGTCAATTTCTTATTGCTCTTTTCTTTTATGAATGCTTTGTTTTTTGTCTAATACTGAGATTTTCTTGAATACTGTTCTCTCTCCTGGATTCTCTGCCACATACTTTCTTACTGCTGTGTTTGGTTTATACTGTTAACTTTCCCTGGATTTTTCTTTCTTTGTGTTTCAGTTAAGCAAATTCTTATCCATTCTTCATGGTTACATGTTATATTAAATGTGAAAAACAAATGAAATATTCAGTAAGGATTTTTTCTTATAATACTCACTTAGAAAATACTTAATATTGTTCAAGCTGTGAGCTACTGTTTTATCAATAGTAAAAGTCATTTCAAATAGTTAACATATTGTATAGACACAAATATTCTGCCTTTATGGGTAGTTACAGTGGAGTGGGGCATTTTCAAGTGTGCATGTACCACAGTTTATCTCAGAAGTGCTTACTAGTTAGACAAAGTTCAAATTATCCTACTATACAAAGATACTGGAGAGCTTTGTATTCACCAAGAGACATCCAAAGTATTTTTAGAATTATCTGTGTCTTGCAGATGCTTTTAAGCCACAGAGAAAATTATTTAATAGGGAATTTATATCCCATAAAGGATTGTGCAGCTGAAACTGGACTGCATGACTGACCACTGATTTAGGTAAAATCCAAGTGAAACCACATCTACGTGAGATCATCTGCCAGTTCTCAGGGAACAAGTGCATGTCACTCAATACCCCTTGCTGTTGACTGTGTGTTTCATCTGACAGACATATGTAGACTCCCCTGGGGCCTGATCTTGGGGCCCTGGCTGGAGGGAAAGATAAAGACAAATGAATATTTAAGTTTGGAAGCATTCTTGAATCAGATCTCTGGCATACTGGATTAAATGGCTTAACAACTGATAAAACAAAGCATTTTTTAGAGAAGCAGCCCTTACATATTTTTCAGGGATCGCTCAAGAAAAGAAAATTAGGTAACTATTTCCATCAGAGTACACAGAAAGAGAACAAAAAATATTTCATAAAACTGTACCAGATCAATGTTTTCTCAACTATGGTCTATAGTTATAATTAGAGTCTACAGAGGTTTTCCAAATAATAAAATAATTGCTTTCTTTAAAATATGTACAAATATATTTGAAGAATTGAAAACATAATATAACAACAAAAATCATTGGTGTATTTAGGTTAAGATAATCTTGGGAACACTATTCATATATTTTAAATATATAAAATTCAAATGCTAGGAATTACAGTGATTTATTTTGTGGTGCTAGAAAGCAAAAGCCATGAGATGAGGAGGAGAAATAATAAAATAACACTGAGTGTATTTACTGTAACATAATTAAGTACTTGACAAGTTATAGTGCATGAACTATCACTTATTCATTAATTTTAGGTATAGTCATTTTTATGATTTTATGTAATTACCTAAAAAATGTTTTACCAGCCTTAAAAAAAACTCAAGCATAGATAAAAATAAGTTACACAGCATATTTAAGGTCTCTTATCGCTTGGTGTCAGAAACTTGTGGAAGAAAGGTTGGAAGGTGAGGGAATGACAGCATATGGAAAATATATGATGCAAATTGGACATTAAATCTTATCCTAATAGATCAATTAAGCAAGGCAATCTATTGAAGAGAGAAGCCGATGATTTCCTTTGTGAAGGGTGATCACATGTTTCTGATTCACACATTCCTTCTTAAACAGATTTTGTTTCCTTATACTCTTAGATCCGGAGAAGGCGAGGGCACCCCACTCCAGTACTCTTGCCTGGAAAATCCCATGGACAGAGGAGCCTGGTGGGCTACAGTCCATGGGGTCGTGATTCAGTCAGATTTTGCCCATGCAAATGTTGTCTAGGTGGTAAGACAGCTTCCTGATGCTTTCTATATTGCTGTCTACTCAGAATCCTCTCCATGTCACAAGATTTTGTGTTAAAAAAAGGGCTCCATTTTAGAATAAGGATGTCAGGTTGAAGGTCACGACTTCTTTTTTAGTAAAACAATCTTTTTTAGGATCTAGCAGTACTTTAGCATCAACTTCCAGCAGAAGCCTTCAAGTCCACAAGTCTAAAGACAAATGAAATCCTGTTAACTCTTTATCCCATATTCTTGATCACCTGTGGGTTTTACCATATACATATGTAATTTCTTGTGATATGAAGGAGAGAAGGTACTATAGTATTTGGATTTCTCTTAACTCTTCTTGCTCTCATGTCAATGATGGCTCTCTCCAAAGTCATTGATTATAGTGGCTATTGCAAAATTCCTAAGTACTGGATATTCTCCCTTAAAATAACCAAAAGGCCAATGAAATGTTGTGACTCTTTTTGTGAGTCATTCTTCTAACAAGTAAATAGGACCAGTTGTTTATTTGTGAAATCTAATGGCACATAGTTAATTTGTGATAAAGTTATTACTTGGATGTCACAGAATATGTCTTTTTTGTTTTTCTATCATTCAAGGCTAATCTAGTCTCAGATATGCTTGGTGGCATGCAATACAGCAATACCAATTATCAAAAAGTCATCACTGTAAATCTATCTGCCACTGTGATAGTACTGGTCCAGCTGATTGAAGATGTGTATAAGAGACAGGTATTTAGGTTAAGATAATCTTGGGAACACTATTCATATATTTTAAATATATAAAATTCAAATGCTAGGAATTACAGTGATTTATTTTGTGGTGCTAGAAAGCAAAAGCCATGAGATGAGGAGGAGAAATAATAAAATAACACTGAGTGTATTTACTGTAACATAATTAAGTACTTGACAAGTTATAGTGCATGAACTATCACTTATTCATTAATTTTAGGTATAGTCATTTTTATGATTTTATGTAATTACCTAAAAAATGTTTTACCAGCCTTAAAAAAAACTCAAGCATAGATAAAAATAAGTTACACAGCATATTTAAGGTCTCTTATCGCTTGGTGTCAGAAACTTGTGGAAGAAAGGTTGGAAGGTGAGGGAATGACAGCATATGGAAAATATATGATGCAAATTGGACATTAAATCTTATTCTAATAAATCAATTAAGCAAGGCAATCTATTGAAGAGAGAAGCTGATGATTTCCTTTGTGAAGGGTGATCACATGTTTCTGATTCACACATTCCTTCTTAAACAGATTTTGTTTCCTTATTCTCTTAGATCCGGAGAAGGCGAGGGCACCCCACTCCAGTACTCTTGCCTGGAAAATCACATGGACGGAGGAGCCTGGTAGGCTACAGTCCATGGGGTCGTGAAGAGTCGGACACGACTGAGCGACTTCCCTTTCACTTTTCACTTTCATGCACTGGAGAAGGAAATGGCAACCCACTCCAGTGTTCTTGCCTGGAGAATCCCAGGGACGGGGGAGCCTGGTGGGCTGCCGTCTATGGGGCTGCACAGAGTCGGACACGACTGAAGCGACAGCAGCAGCAGACTCTTAGATCCTTTGTCAGCACTGTCTTATCTCAAACAAGATTTTTTTATTTAAACTTGTTTTTCCATTTTATTTCAATTAAATTTGTTAGCTTATTTTCACTTTCTTAGTGGTACAAAATTAAATAACACTCTGTCAACATTTCTGCTACTGTTAAGCACATTATTATTGCCACATAATTATGTAATATTTTTCCTAGTCTTCCCAGGAAGACTGATACATGTATCAGCCAAAGTCCCAACAGAAAACAGTTCACTAAGAACCAGTAGATGAGAGTTATTAGATGATTATTTAATAACAAAGGACCATTTTCAGAGGTGCAATCAAGTCATTCTGTTCAGGACAAAGTCAGCTCATGGTGACACCACAGAAAAGGAACAAGACAAATGCCCTGACTTTACTGTCTCTTTAGTATTTCTTCATTCTTTCAGTCATCTTCCTTATCTTTCTCTTAGCTTCTCAGGAAAAAAATCCAAAACTTAGAAATAAAGCAAGAGAAAGAATGGAGGTCTTTTCAGTATCAAATTAGGATATTATTTAGCAAATCTTCTAAAGAGTTATTTGTTTCTCTAAGAACATACTGCAGTGTTTGACCTTAATTCTTTATTATACATTTGAGGCTGAGACTGTGAACCTGAATGTTAGGTTCAAGATTTTTTTGTCTGGTATAGAATAAATTATTTCAGTCTATTGGAAAATATAATCTATATCGTATCCTCCTGTAAGACATTCATATTGATTTTCACTTTAATTGAGGAATTGAAAAATATATGGACACCTTTCATTCTACTTTCTGTGAGGCTAATTTTTAACTGAACCTGGTTAGAAATCAGAGGACCCTGGAGCCCTGTTCACATAATCCATACAGGTTGGCCTTGGGGCAGAGAGTAAAGTGGAGAAGGAGAGATCATAAATCCAAAAGAGCAAATGGAAGATATTCACCCCAATTACAATCTTTAACCTTGTATGTTATCTTATTTATTTCCTAATATGAATAGTCAAATCATGACCACGTTTTAAATTACTGTGAGTATACTTGCAGTATTTTTTTACCAATGAGGACTATTTTGTGCAAAGAAGTCATTGATACAAGCCACAAAAAACATCCAAAACAGATTACAAATAGGGTGTTCTAGGTGAAAACCATATAAATTAGATAGTAGACTCTCTAGAATAGTGATTATAATGGATCATGTAATAAATAATATAATACATATAATTAGAGATATTTAATGTAATATAACCCACTTAACTTCAATTATCTCTCTGCTCATGCTGAATATGGATAAATACATGCAACATGGCCAATATTTCAACAGAGAGGAACCCTCACCCTATACAGGTTGGCCTTGGGGCAGAGAGTAAAGTGGAGAAGGAGAGATCATAAATCCAAAAGAGCAAATGGAAGATATTCATCCCAATTACAATCTTTAACCTTATATGTTATCTTATTTATTTCCTAATATGAATAGTCAAATCATGACCATGCTTTAAATTACTGTGAGTATACTTGCAGTATTTTTTTACCAATGAGGACTCTTTTGTGCAAAGAAGTCACTGATACAAGCCACAAAAACATCCAAAACAGATTAGAAATAGGGTGTTCTAGGTGAAAACCATATAAATTAGATAGTAGAATCTCTAGAATAGTGATTATAATAGATCATGTAATAAATAATATAATACATATAATTAGAGATATTTAATAAAATATAACCCACTTAACTTCAATTATCTCTCTGCTCATGCTGAATATGGATAAATACATGCAAAATGGCCAATATTTCAACAGAGAGGAACCCTCACCGTATGTATTCTATACATATGTTTCACAGAAGGAGGTGAGTAGAAAACATCTTTGTGACTATGCAGTTATAGAGGTTCCTTGATTGGAAAGGTGACCTCATTAGAAGGAGAAGTTTCCAGAGGCACATGACTGTTATCAGATGGTCCTGATGAACTAACTATGACCTACTGAGCTCTATTTTTGTTTAGCTACCAAAAGAAGGAGTGGTGATGGTAGTGAATGAACTTCTAGAGGCAGCCACATTTCTCTTTCACTAAACAGAAGAGTCTCCATCATCTCTGATTAATTACACATCTTGAAATGGGGCATCAATAAGATTTATTTCTACTGGGTCAGTTGGAAAGACACATGTCCAATTGTGAGGAATTTGTATTATGAGACTCTTTCCAGGACAGCTGAAAAGTCCCCTTGCATGATCTCTCCATAACACAGTGGTGAGTGATGAGTTCCACAAGGACCCTAGAGTGTTAGTTACTCAGTCATGTCTGACTCTTTGTGACCCCATGGACTGTAGCCTGCCAGGCTCCTCTGTCAATGGGATTTTCCAGGCAAGAATACTGGAGTGGGTTGCCATGCTAATCTCCAGGGAACCTTCCTAACCCAGAGATGGAACTCAGGTCTCCTGCATTGCAGGCAGATTCTTTATCATTTGAGGTACCTGGGAAGCCCCCACAAGGACCCTAGGACCACCATTTTATAATTAAAACTAACATCTCTGGAAGATAAAGGAAGATCATCAGTATCTAATTTCACTTCTCTCAGTGTGTCCTCTTCTGAATAACATGTTCATCCATCTGCTGAGGTCCTATGAACTGTTCATGAGCAAGCTGTAGTCAAAGCAGGCATTAAATGAGCTGTTCATTCATGATACCTAGGCAGACAAGAAATACAGTAGATAAATATGCAGTTACTCTTTGCAAAAATGGGAGCAGGAAAAGGTTTCTTCAATTTTTCCAACTCTGTGAACTTAGGCAAGTGTTATCTAGAACCTCAACCTAGTCAGAGGTGGGTATAGCCAGGTAATTCTTATTTTTGAATTTTTTTTTTTAGGTTAGCTTTCAATAGATTCCAGAGTTACATTAATCAGTCAGATTTTGCCCATGCAAATGTTGTCTAGGTGGTAAGACAGCTTCCTGATGCTTTCTATATTGCTGTCTACTCAGAATCCTCTCCATGTCACAAGATTTTGTGTTAAAAAAAGGGCTCCATTTTAGAATAAGGATGTCAGGTTGAAGGTCACGACTTCTTTTTTAGTAAAACAATCTTTTTTAGGATCTAGCAGTACTTTAGCATCAACTTCCAGCAGAAGCCTTCAAGTCCACAAGTCTAAAGACAAATGAAATCCTGTTAACTCTTTATCCCATATTCTTGATCACCTGTGGGTTTTACCATATACATATGTAATTTCTTGTGATATGAAGGAGAGAAGGTACTATAGTATTTGGATTTCTCTTAACTCTTCTTGCTCTCATGTCAATGATGGCTCTCTCCAAAGTCATTGATTATAGTGGCTATTGCAAAATTCCTAAGTACTGGATATTCTCCCTTAAAATAACCAAAAGGCCAATGAAATGTTGTGACTCTTTTTGTGAGTCATTCTTCTAACAAGTAAATAGGACCAGTTGTTTATTTGTGAAATCTAATGGCACATAGTTAATTTGTGATAAAGTTATTACTTGGATGTCACAGAATATGTCTTTTTTGTTTTTCTATCATTCAAGGCTAATCTAGTCTCAGATATGCTTGGTGGCATGCAATACAGCAATACCAATTATCAAAAAGTCATCACTGTAAATCTATCTGCCACTGTGATAGTACTGGTCCAGCTGATTGATAATATATTGATAATATGGGTAGCTAGGTGAAGGCAAACCAATTTTATATTTCTTCTCAGAGTTAATATAAAATCTAAAATGTTAGTAATACAAAAATTTGTAAACGAAATCCAACTATTGACAGCATTTTTATTCATTGTTACAAAGTTGTGTACTCAGGGAAAAGGCAGTTATCACATTTTTACCTGAGCCTTTATCATCCACTGTATGTTTCCAAGTACCAGTACATTTTGCTGGGCAAACAGGCTGTTAAACTTGTTCTAATTCTTCTGAGAGAAACCATAATACTTTTTAATTTTCTTAGTGGAAAAATTGTGTCATTTACACAATTGAAATAAGTTTTGGTGGCTCAGATAGTAAAGAATCCGCCTGAAGTGTGGGAGACTTGGGCTCAATCCCTGGGTTAGAAAGATCCCCTGAAGGAAGGCATGGCAACCCACTCCAGTATTCTTGCCTGGAGAATCCCCACAGACAGAGGAGCCAGGTGGGCTAGGGTCCATGGGGTCACAAAGAGTTGGACATGACTAAGCAGAGCACAGGTTGTTTGCAAAACATCGTACATTATGCTGACCTTGCTCTAAAGCACAGAGAGTGGGCACAATGGTTGCATTAAATAAAAATACAATCAGTCTTAGGCCTTTTCCTTCTTTATCTGATGCCAATCTTTTTCTGAAGCCCAGTCTCAGTTTTGTCATTAGCTTTTTCATAATCTTTATTATGTCTTCAAGCAATTACTAGAGGCCACAACTTGGTCAGATTTATCTATTCAGTTTTATCAGTTCATTAATTTTGTGTACTTTGGATGTGTCCCCAAGAACTTGGCTCCTTTAATTTTGTATGAGCAATCTCATCTTTGAGGGTTCTTACATTGTAGACAATCTAATCTCTCTAATTGTTTGCTTTAGCAATTTAGCAACTGGCAAATTTCCTGTTTTTGAATGACCATTATTTTTCATTCTGATGGCTGACAGACTCATCTATGCTGTCTATCCCCCACAGTCTGGGGTTTGAAGAAAGAAATTCTGAGGATCTGTTAGAATCTGTCCTCTTGGTTTTCATAATTCTTCCTCAAATACATGGGCTTGAAAGAAACACCTGAAGAACCCCTCTGTTAGAAACTGAGCTAGCAGTCACCAAAACCACATTGCTACTTTTTGTGTTAATGTCTTTATCATTTTGTCACTCCCTTACTCTTGCCCTGCTTCTGCCCTTACCAGCGAGGTTTATTACTCCCACAATAGACAAATTAAACATTGTCACTACAGTGAAAAACAAAAAGCAAGATAGGATTGAAGTGAGTGAAGTAATTACATTTATTGAAACTAATTGTCATGTAATGAGTTAGTGCCATGTGGAGAAGTATAAATTAGGAATTATTAAGAAAATCTATAAACAAAAAAGCAGTAAAGCACCCTCAACCCTTCAGAATTTTATAAGCCCACAAGAAATGCTGGGCATGTTATGTGTGTTCAATGGCCAAAATTCCAATAAATAGAAATCTCATCTGTAATCATTTAGATTATTCTAACATGGGCCATAGATACTTCATTCCTGGCTAAAATAAGATTTATAGTCACGTTTTTGTTAAATCAAAGCTTTTAAAGTCACCATTTGCACTGTAATTAGCTTGAGTAATGTAGATGTGCTCCTAACTCGTTTCAAATAATTAGCCAATATTAAGTCAAAATAGCATTGACAGTATGTTTCAAATTTGCTTATTTCCATAATGGTTGCAAACATGTATGAATTACTAACACTACATTTTAATTTTTGGAGAACTTCATAAGCAAAATGATATAATCAGTGAAAATTCTAAAACGGAAGAACACTCCATTAAAAAAAATATTTTAGAAACAGCGAAAATCAAAGCAAGATAGATAAAATGAAAACCACACCTAGTCAATGATAGTCAAAATACTGAAATCCAGACACAAAGGAAAAAGTAGCAGCTTCAGAAGCACACACATAAGATGGATGGCTGAATTTATGATAGCCAAGGGCTTCCTTGGTGGCTCAGAGGTTAAAGCGTCTGCTTCCAATGCGGGAGACCCGGGTTCGATCCCTGGGTCGGGAAGATACCCTGGAGAAGGAAATGGCAATCCACACCAGTATTCTTGCCTGGAGAATCCCATGGACAGAGAAGCCTAGCAGGTTACAGTCCATGGGGTCTCAAAGAGTCGGACACGATTGAGCGACTTCACCTTCATGGAAGAGAGAAGCAATTTGCATGACGTTTTAAAACTATGAGAAAATCATTTTAAAGCTCTACTAAACATAATATTCCCCTCTCAGAAATCACCTTCAACAATGAAGGTGAAATAAAGATTTCAGAAATGCAGAAGCTCAGAGAATTAGTTGCCAATAAACAGGAACCACGAGGAATACTAGATATGATTTTTTCAGGCTGAATGAGAATGATTCCAGGTAAAAACCTGGAGTGAATAGTATGTGGAGTAATACAAAACTACTGGTGTTTAATGTAAAAACATTAAAAATGTATTGAGGGATTTTATTTTATTTTTTAGTATAAATTTATTTATTTAAATTGGAGGCTAATTACTTTACAATATTGTATTTGTTTTGCCATACATCAACATGAATCCACCACAGGTATACATGTGCTCCCCATCCTGAACACCCCTCCCACCTCCCTCCCCATACCATCCCTCTGGGTCATCCCAGTGCACCAGCCCGGAGCATCCTGTATACTGCATCGAACCTGGACTGGCGATTCGTTTCATATATGATATTATACATGTTTCAATGCCATTCTCCCAAATCATCCCACCCTCTCCCTCTCCCACAGAGTCCAAAAGACTGTTCTATACATGTGTGTCTCTTTTGCTGTCTTGCATACAGGGTTATCATTACCATCTTTCTAAATTCCATATATATGTGTTAGTATACTGTATTGGTGTTTTTCTTTCTGGCTTACTTCACTCTGTATAATCGGCTCCAGTTTCATCCACCTCATTAGAACTGATTTAGATGTATTCTTTTTAATGGCTGAGTAATAATCCATTGTATGTATGTAACCACAGCTTTCTTATCCATTCATCTGCTGATGGACATCTAGGTTGCTTCCATGTCCTGGCTATTATAAACAGTGCTGTGATGAACATTGGGGTACCCATGTCTCTTTCAATTCGGGTTTCCTCATTGTGTAGTAGTGGGATTGCTGGGTCATGTCAGGGATTTTAAATCTACATAGATGCACCATTTTTTTTTCTTGTTTCCCATTCCTTTGTTCCCTTTCCTATCATGCATCAATTATCTGAATATTCTGTAGCATTCAGTTTTAATTCATCTATTTGCTTTTTAGATATATCTCTGTGCATTATGTTTAAATTCTTGCTTTAAAATTTCTATATACATCCTCAGAATTACTTCGTACTATTTCCTATTAAATGGGCTTCCTGGGTCACTCATTAGTAAAGAATCCACCTGCAATGCAGAAGATGCAGAAAATGCTACGGCTTCATTCCCTGGGTTGGGAAGATCCCTTGGAGGAGGACATGTCAACCCTCTCCAGTATTCTTGCCTTGGAGAATCCCAGGGACAGAGGAGCATGGAGGGCTACAGTCTGTAGGACTGCACAGAGTCGGATGCGACTGAAGTGACTGAGCATGCATGCACATTTCATATAAAATATAATCTTATTGTTAACTGACCCCTTTTATATTATGGTTATCATACACCATTTTCGCTCTTAATAGCCATGTACATTTCAAAGAAATTTGCTCAGTGGTAAAGAATCCACCTGCCAGTGTGGTAGATGTGAGTTGGATCTCTGGGTAAGAAAGATCTTCTGGAGTAGGAAATAGCTACCCCCTCCAGTATTCTTGCCTGAAAAAATCCATGGACAGAGGAGCATGGTGGGCTACAGTCCATGGGGTTGTAAACAATCAGACACGACTGAGTGACTGAGCATACATTCATACATAAGAAAAATAGTACAGTTGTTAAACTTCACTTAGATATTTACCATTTCTGAAGTTCTTCATTTCTCTGAATATCATTTTGAATCTGTTATTTCAGATTATATAAATTAATATTGTATATTTATATTATTTACCTCTTCAAATCAGTCATGTCGAACTCTTTGCAACTTCATGAAATGTAGCATGCCAGGCTCCTCTGTCCATGGGATTCTCCAGGCAAGAATACTGGAACAGGTTGCCATTTCCTCCTCCAGGGGATCTTCCCAACCCAGGGATTGAATCCAGGTCTCCCGCATTGCAGGTGAATTCTTAATTGTCTGAGCTACCAGGGAAGCCTGTATATATTACTTATCTCATCTTCAAATTAATATAAATCTAGCTTTAATTGACTGATTCCTTTCTCTGTCATTTATATTATGCTATTAACACATGCAATAATTTTATTGAAGACATTTTATTTTTGATTTTCTACTTCTCTGCTAAAATTCCTTAAATAATCTTTATCAATTTTAATAATGTCTTTCCTTACTTCCTTAGAAATAATTATAAAAATAATCTATTCCTGCCTGATAATCCAACATCTAGATTGTCTTTATGTTGATCTCTGTTGAAGGTCAGGTTCTATTATTTGAGTGTTGTGTTATTTAAATATCAAGTGTTCTAAATATTATTAATAGTATGTTGGGGAAACAAAACTGAATTCTCTTTTTAAATTATTTTATTTTTTTATTTTTAGTGGGGGTTTTTTGCTCTTTATTTATTATTATTATTTTTTTTTACTTTACAATACTGTATTGGTTTTGCCATACATTGACATAAATCTGCCA
>SJYT01002317.1:108174-119149 GCA_006410635.1 Cephalophus harveyi | reverse complement strand
AAAAAAACTAAAAATAATACATGATGTAAGTTTAAATGATTTTTATGATATTTCCAGTATACAGATAATTTAATGTGACATCAACTCTGTCATTTTTTAATAAGAACAAGTATTTCATTGGCTGAAACAAAAGTTTACTTCTTATTATTATTATTTTCTTTGATTTCTCTTTCTCTCAAAGAATTATAGATAAAAATATAATAAATTTTAATGTAAAATTATAATACTAAATAGATGTTAGGCACTCATTCTAATAGTCCTAGAATAAAATACTGTATATATTGTTTATTAGCTCTTTGAAATTGCCACATGTTTAACATTTTTCTAATAATGAATTTCCTCAGCTTTAAAATGAAAATGATATTCATATTGAAATTTGTATTATAAGAAAAAATGCACATATCTGTACAGAATTATTTACTTAAAATAAGAACACATTAATTTTATGCATATATAATATATACTGACTTAAAATTATCTTTCAGTTATATAGCATTATAATTCAACATCTGTGTACACTACAAGTGATCACCACCAAGTCTAGTTACCATTCATCACCATGCAGTTGACCTCCTCACCTATTTTGCATACTTAACAACTCCTTTTCCTCTGATCTGTATATCTATGCATTTGTTTTTATTTATTTTGTTTGTTTCTCTGTTTTACTTTATTATATTCTGCATATAAGTGAAATCATATGGTATTTGTCTTTCTCCATCTGACTTATTTCCCTTAGTGTATAATATCTTCAGGGTCACCCTTATTACAAATGGCAGAATTTCATTCTTTTTTATGACTAATATTCCATTGTGTATTTATGCCACATCTTCTTTATCCATTCACCCACTTATGGGCACTTTGGTTGCTTCCAAATCTCAGCTATTGTAAATAATGCTTCAGTGAGCATAGGGGTGCATGTATCTTTAAAAATTAGTGTTTTTATAGTCTTTGGATAAATATCCAAAGTAGAAGAGCCTGAATCATTTGTAGTTTTTTTATTTAGTTTTTAAGAAATTTTCATATTCTTTTCCGTAGTGACTACACCAATTTACATTCTCACCAACAGTGTGAAAGAGTTCCTTTTTCCCATTCTCTTTAACATTTGTTATTTCTTATCTTATTGATGCTAGCCCTTCTAACAAGTGTGATATCTCATTGTGGTTTTGATTTGTGTTTCTGAGATAGTGATGTTGAACGTCTTTTTATGTATTTGTTGGCCATGTCATTGTCTTCTTTGGAAAAATGGTTATTCAGATCCTCTGCCTATTTTTTTCAATTTTTCAACTGTGTTGTTTTTTGTTGCTGGGTTGTACAGTTGTTCATATACTTTGGACACATACTTTCTTCAATCCAGAAGGTTTCTTTTCATCTTTGATGATGGTTTCCTGTGCTGTGCACAAGCTTTTTAGTTTGTTGTAGTCCCGTTTGTTTACTTTTGCTTTTGTCTTCATTGCTTTGGAGTCAGATCCACAAAAACATTGCTAAGACTGCTGTCAGTGAGGTTATGGGCTATTTTTTTTCCAGCAATTTTATAGTTTCATGTCTTACATTCAAGGATTAAGCAGTTTTTAGTTAATTTTACTGTATAGTATAAGATAGGGTCTTTTTTTTTTTTTGCATATGGCTGTCCAGTTTTCCCAATACTCTTCCTCAAAGAGAGAGACAACGCTTTCTTCATTGTATACATTTGTCATTCATTAATTGTTCTTATATGTATAAGTTTATTTCTAGGTTCTTCGTTCTGTTTCACTGATCTATCTTTGTGCCAGTAGTGTACTATATTATTATTGTATAGTTTGAAATCAGGGCATGATACCTCCAGCTTTATTTTTCTTTCTCAAGATGTTTTGGCTATTTGGGATCTCTTGTGGCTGGTATACAGATTTTAGAGCTATTTGTTCTAGTTCTATGAAATATGCCATTGAAGTTTTGGTAGGAATTGTATTAAATTTGTAGATTGTTTTGGTAGTAATGAGTTTAAAATATTAATTCTTCAAATTCATGAACACTGAATATCTTTCCATTTACTGGTGGTGTCTTCAGTTTCTTAGTTTTCAGGGCAGAGGTCTTTCATCTCCTTGTTTATTCTTAAGTATTTTATTGTTTTTGATGTAATTATAAATAGGATTTCTTTATTTATCTCTGTGGATAGTTCATTATTAGTGTATACAAACACCACTGACATCCATGTATTAATTTTGAATCCTGTGATTTTGCTGAATTTGTCTTATTAGTTCTAACAGTTTTTTGGTGGAGTCTTTAGGATTTTCTATATATAGTATCAGGTCTTCTGCAGATAGTGACAATTTTCCTTCTTTTTTCTTCCTTTGTATATTTTTATTAATTTATTTTTCTTGCCTAATTGCTGTGGTTAGGATTTCCAAAACTAGGTTGAACAAAAGTTATTAGATTGGGCATCCTTGCCTTATTCTTAATCTTAGAGGAAAAGCTTCTAGTTTTTCATTGTTAAGTATGCTATCTGTGGGTTTGTTAAACATGGTTTTTACTATGTTGAAGTACATCCTTCTACACCCACTTTGTTGACATTTTTTTCATAAATGGATATTGAATTTTATCAGATGCTTTTCCTAATATTTTTGGAACTCAAAACCTGGAGTTCAATTTTGTAGTACTATAGCTATTTAGAAATGTCAAATCTAAGATATGTTATACCCTGACCTCCAGGGAGGAAGTGTAAAAGTGAGGCTCCAACTTGTTACATTTTTTGTGAATTAAGTTTGACATATTGTCATACATTCTGACCAGTTACACATGATTTCTTTGAGCTATCCAGCATACTCCTACACCATGTTGCTGATATATCTAAAAATGGACCTCTAACATTTTTCTTGTGCTTATGCATGAAATGACTTGCCTGAACCTCTTTTAGACTGTTAATCCTGATTTGTTCCTCACATTCTGAGCTTCTGTCTTCTTGATTTATTGTTTAATGTCAGTTTTGCCAAGTTCACAGTCTTGACTTTTAAGTTTATTTTACCACACATGACTTATTTTCCTAATGATTTTCAATTTAGAATTTTATTTCTACCACCCTGGAGATATTTCTGTAGTCCATGGGTTGATAAATTGTATTTTGCCCCATTACAGGTGATACTTCCACTGGTTTTTCCCTTAGAATTATGAGCAGAATTTAGATATATTCCACTTACTTAAATTTTACAAAAATGGCATTTGAAAATCTAAAAATTAGTTTGGCATCTAAGTGGAATGCAGTAAACAAGTTTGTGAAGTGAAGTGAAAATGTTAGCCACTCAGTCGTGTTCAGCTCTTTGCAACCCCATGGACCGTAGCCCGTCAGGATCCTGTCCATGGAATTGTCCAGGCAAGGATACTGGAGTGGGTTGACGTTTCCTTCTCCAGCGGATCTTCCTGATGCAGGGATCAAACCCAGGTCTTCTGCATTGCAGGCAGATTCTTTACCATCTGAGCCACCAGGGAAGCCTAGCAAATAATGTACTGGAAAACCCAACTTTCACTCTATATTAGTCTCCCTGGGAAGCTTGCCCATTTGTCCATAATCATTTTTACTCATACTTTAACCACGATTCTGGAATCCTTGAAGAGATTATAATGCTCTCTTGCTTCAAGAAACACTGACCCATTTTCAAAAATAGTTCTTGCTATTGCTCCCTATGCTAGATATCTGGATCTGTGGCATGAGTTTCTCATTACTCATTCCCTCCTTTTTTTGGTTTCTTAATTTATATTGTTCATTCTCTGTATGTAGATTTTTTAAGAGGAGCATGCTGTAATTATATAAAAATTGTACTTCATGAACACTTAATGTATTTTTATAGAATCTTAGAGTGAAAGGAAAAATATTGAATTATCAAACCTTGTAATCAAAGCCCTCTGTTCTTAGATACTTGCTTCTTTCTGTTGCTAAATATAACCTGAAAACTGTATTTTCATATAATCTTTTCAACCCTGACTTTGCACTTCCACCTAGTATGCTTTCATGGTTGCCTGACCTTTCAAGCTTATCCTGCTATCCTAGATACTTATTTGATCTGAGTACTTAGAATGGTCTGCTTGTGTGACTTTATCCAACTCTACTAATCCTTGACTTTGAACAATCTTTTGATTTGGATTTGTGTCATTCCAGCACATTTATCTGATAAGATATCAAACATTGTCTGTATCATCAATAATCTATAGGTTTGCTTGTTTCATCAGATTATTGGGCTTGATTCTTTCCATAGCACCTGACTCTGTCTACATTTATTACCTATAAATGATGTATAATTTTAAATAGCAATTTTTATTACATAAAACTGGGTTGAAATATTTACCACTAGAAGATAGCATTTTCCCTCTTAATTAAAAAGAGAACAGGTCTATATATATACAATTATAGATATTAAGAAAATTTCTATTTCAAAATCTATTAAATTAGTGATGTTGATAGATAATTTTATAGTTTATGATCAATTTAGTTTCACTTCTTTGGCACTGAAGCTAAGCAGAATTTTGCTTTTTGCTACATAATTATTATTAATATTAAATAAGCTTAGGCATGGGATGATAGAATTGGTATTGTTTTACAAAGTGTGAAAATTACTGAAGGACTTTTACTGTTTTCCTCACCCACCCATCAACAGAAAAAATGTCATCTTTATTCATTATTAAGTATACATTAAAATTAAGGATCAACAAGTTTTAATTTAATCTATTTTATTTGAATGTTTTTTAAGACTTCTTAGCTGAAAGGTAGCAGATATTTTCCCTACTGCAACTTACTAAAGTTTCAAATTGTATTTGCACATTTTTCTGTAGTAGTCAAAGGCATTTTCTGCTGCAGCCTATAATTGAAGCTTAGCATACTTAGAGAAAGAGCTATAACCACATTATTTCTGTTAAAGCAGGCTTGACTATTGCAAAGAAAAATCCGTTCTAGAGAACTTAAATGGAGAGAGTTTGTATTTGATTGCACATTGGTAAAAATAATGAAATCATCCTCCTAATACCACTAACTTCAAGAAAGAAAGAAAAAAAAAAAACATAAAATGCCTGGTAAATTCTATGTGCCAAAGCCTTTGACTGTGTGGATCTCCATAAACTGGAAAATTCTGAAAGAGATGGGAATACCAGACCACCTGGAAAGCCTCTGAGAAAACTGTATGCAGGTCAAGAAGCAGAAGTTAGAACTGGCCGTGGCACAACAGACTGGTTCCAGGAAAGGAGTACGTCAAGGCTATATATTGTCATCCTGCTTATTTAACTTATATGCAGAGTACAACATGAGAAATGCTGGGCTGGATGAAGCACAAGAATCAAGCTGGAATCAATATTGCCAGGAGAATAATCAGTAACCTCAGATATGGAGATGACACCACCCTTATGACAGAAAGTGAAGAAGAACTAAAGAGCCTCTTGATGAAAGTGAAAGAGGAGAGTGAAAAAGTTGGCTTAAAGCTCAACATTAAGAAACTAAGATCATGGCATCTGGTCCCATTGCTTCATGGAAAATAGATGGGGAAACAGTGAGAGACTTTATTTTGAGGGCTCCAAAATCACTGAAGTTGGTGACTGCAGCCATGAAATTAAAAGACGCTTTCTCCATGGAAGAAAAGTTATGACCAACTTAGATAGCATATTGAAAAGCAGAGACATTACTTTCCCAACAAAGGTCTGTCTAGTCAAGGCTATGGCTTTTCCAGTAGTCATGTATGGATGTGAAAGTTGGACTATGAAGAAAGGTGAGTGTCAAAAATTGATGCTTTTGAACTGTGGTGTTGGAAAAGACTCTTGAGAGTCTCTTGGACAGCAAGGAGATCAAACCAGTCCATCGTAAAGGAAATCAGTCCTGAATATTCTTTGGAAGGACCAATGCTGAAGCTGAAACTCTAGTACTTTGGCCACCTGATTCAAAGTACTGACTCATTTGAAAAAACCTTGATGCTGGGAAAGATTGAAGGTGGGAGGAGAAAGGGACGACCGAGAATGAGATGGTTGGATGGCATCACCATCTCAATGGACATGAATTTGAGTAAACTCTGAGAGTTGGTAATGGACAGGGAGGCCTGGTGTGCTTCAGTACATGTGGTCGCAAGGAGTTGAACATGACTGAGTGACAGACCTGACCTGAACTAAAATTTTGTATAATATGACAACTAAAAAAAATTAAGACTTGCTAATTCAAAATATATAATATTGAATCATGTAGTTCTTCATTGCTGGCTTTTATAGCTTTTTCTTATTGCCAGATATGAAGTAAAGGAAAGCCAGAATCCTGCAGATATATTCTCCTTGAATTCTGCAGATAATTATTTGATACAAATAAAACAAAACAAGCTTTCCATGGACAAATATTTTTTTCCTTAGTAGTTTATTCAATGATTTTTAAAGTTCTGTAATTGTTTAATATTAGTTTAATGGGAAAAATGTTTCAAGTAATTCATTTATATATTTATTTTATATGATGCTGCAATTGCTTTTGACATTGTTTTAGCAATCCATCCTCTTTTTCATATTTTTTAGTTTGTAGTTAATGTGCATTTTCTTGTGACACGCTGAAGATAATTCAGAGAAATTCATTGTTATTTGGCAACATTGCAAGCCATTAAAAATATGGTTGTTACTTATTTGGTGAAGTAAATAAAGAAAACCCAAAAGATTAAAAAAAAAAACAACTGAAGCCTAATAGGGTATTTTTGAAGCTTAGTAGGACTGTAAATATCTGAAAATAGCCATTAATACTGCTAACCCCAGAACTCTCTCTCTCTCTCACGCATGTGCACAGATGCACGCGCAGGCATGCACGCACACACACACACACACACACACACACACACAGAGGATAATAACCCAATGAATCAGATACAGCTTTATTACCTCCTGCACGAAGGAAGAGGATCAACTTAATAAAGTCTTACTAATGTCTCAACAAAAGAAGCCTGAGAATCTTATGGAGACTTGGGATCTGGATTTCAGTGGCTTATGGTGAGTCTTTCACTGTTGGAAATCTGAACTCAATTGGGTGAATTGTATAAGTTTTGGATTGGAAGATCTTGAATAAAATTTAGTTAAAAAAAAAAGAGTTGTTTAATAAGAAAATGCTTTGTTCTTTTGAAGGAACTAGTGCCCTGAGAAATAGGCTAATATGAGCAGTCTATTTTGAAAAAATCAATTTGGGGAAATTATTGAAACATATTGCAGTCATGAAATTAAAAGACGCTTACTCCTTGGAAGAAAAGTTATGACCAACCTAGATAGCATTTTCAAAAGCAGAGACATTACTTTGCCAGCTAAGGTCCGTCTAGTCAAGGCTATGGTTTTTCCAGTAGTCAAGTATGGATGTGAGAGTTGGACTGCGAAGAAGGCTGAGCACCGAATAATTGATGCTTTTGAACTGTGGTGTTGGAGAAGACTCTTGAGAGTCCCTTGGACTGCAAGGAGATCCAACCAGTCCATTCTGAAGGAGATCAGCCTGGGATTTCTTTGGAAGGAATGATACTAAAGCTGAAACTCCAGTACTTTGGCCACCTCATGAGAAGAGTTGACTCATTGGAAAAGACTTTGATGCTGGGAGGGATTGGGGGCAGGAGGAAAAGGGGACGACCGAGGATGAAATGGCTGGATGGCATCACTGACTTGATGGACGCGAGTCTGAGTGAACTCGGGAGTTGGTGATGGACAGGAAGCCCTGGCATGCTGCGATTCATGGGGTCGCAAAGAGTTGGACATGACTGAGCGACTGAATTGAACTCAATACAAATTAATTGATCTGGAATTAATATCTGATTAAACATTTTTAAAATGAACTTATAATTGGTTTAGGAATAACTTTTTATAATATAATTATATATAAAAATATAATATATTTATCTGCTGGTTTTATTCAGTATGTTTTTACATATATGATATTTTAAAAATACCCTAGTTCCTTTTTATTTCTTTTTTTTTTTTTTTTTTTTAATTTTATTTTTACTTTAATTTACTTTACAATACTGTATTGGTTTTGCCATACATTGACATGAATCCGCCATGGGTGTATACGAGCTCCCAATCCTGAATCCCCCTCCCACCTCCCACCCCATATCATCTCTCTGGATCATCCCCGTGCACCAACCCAAAGCATCCTGTATGCTGTATCGAACAAAGGCTGCCGCTTCGTTTCTTACATGATAGTATACGTGTTTCAATGCCATTCTCCCAAATCATCCAGCCCTCTCCCTCTCCCTCAGGGTCCAAAAATCCGTTCTATACATCTGTGTCTCTTTTGCTGTCTCACATACAGGGTCATCATTACCATCTTTCTAAATTCCATATATATGTGTCAGTATACTGTAATGGTGTTTTTCCGGCTTACTTCACTCTGTATAATAGGTTCCAGTTTCATCCATCTCATTAGAACTGATTCAAATGAATTCTTTTTAATGGCTGAGTAATACTCCATTGTGTATATGTACCACAGCTTTTTTATCCATTCATCTGCTGATGGACATCTAGGTTGTTTCCATGTCCTGGCTATTATAAACAGTGCTGCAATGAACATTGGGGTACATGTGTCTCTTTCAATTCTGGTTTAGTTCCTTTTTAAAATTATCTGTTAGCCAATACTGTCTTAGGAAATAAAAATAAAAGTCAGTTTTAGGATTAATTCTCTCTGTATTCCTTTAAAATAACAATCTCTCATAAACATGCGTTATTTGCCCAGGAGAAGTATGGCGGAGCAAAGAAACTAACTTCCACTTCTCACCACATGATCTGAAATCAGATTATTCAAGCATACACCATATTAGATTGTACCATTTCATCCTTCCTCTCTAACAGAAATAGTTATTAGATAGAAAAATATAAGGCCAATGCTGTTTTCTGGAATTTTGAATAATCCTATTAATAATCCAATAAACCTAATACATAGTTTTGCTGATGATAAATATATCATGTTGGTAGTGTCCTTTTCACTAAATTATTTCTTCTGATAGTCTGAAAACAATTGAGAGACTTAGATGTACAATCAGTTCAGTTCAGTCGCTCAGTCGTGTCCGACTCTTTGCAACCCCATGAATCGCAGCACACCAGGCCTCCCTATCCATCACCATCTCCTGGAGTTCACTCAGACTCATGTCCATCGAGTCCATGAAGCCATCCAGCCATCTCATCCTCGGTCGTCCCTTCTACACCTGCCCCCAATCCCTCCCAGCATCAGAGTCTTTTACAATGAGTCAACTCTTCCCATGAGGTGGCTAAAGTACCGGAGTTTCAGCTTTAGCATCATTTCTTCCAAAGAAATCCCAGGGCTGATATCCTTCAGAATGGACTGGTTGGATGTACAATAAGATGGCTAAATATCATTATGCTGAATGTGCTGGGTGGGAAATGAAGTAGTTTGTTGAAAATTGGTTTTTGGTATGAAGATTTCTCAAAAGAACTTTTTATGTTGTAAGTTATGAATGACTCACACAGTAACTCAAGAGTCTAGTCCAACACTAACAGTTTTGAATGCTCCAAAACTTTTGTCAAATGATTAATTCAAAATTATGTTATATAAAATTATCATTTTCTTTCTTGGTCATAGCTCAATTGAATATGCTAATATTAATGCATTTTCAGATGGTAAAAATTGTAAAGTGGCCATCTTCATACTCTTTCTATTATATTTGGCTTTAACTTACAGACTACACTTTGTGGATTTAAAATACAATATCAGAATAATTACCAAAATAAGATAGAATTAATATAATTTCCATATGCCCTCCAGCATTTCTTTATTGCAGTTCCTGTGTTTCTCTTCACTAGCAAAACTTCTAATTTCTTTAAAATATTCTCTCTGTAATTGCTGCTTTTGAGCTTAACATAGTTTCTGATAAATAAGCTAATCATGAAATTCATGTAATCATTTACTTCAAGAAGAAATGTTCTTTTAGACTGGTAGTATAGACAACTGAAAATATAACAAAAGTTCATTTTCTAGCAATTCTAGTAACCCAGGAGATAAATTTATAACTTACCAGAAAGCTGAAAACAGACAACACAACTTTTGTTCCAATATGAGATCCCTAATTGTATACCAAGTTTGAGTCAGAGGGATACTTCTTGTTTCATTTTGTTTTACATAGCACAGTATGCATTTTGTATAGATCTTTTTGTTTCATGTACTATAAGAATTGATACTGCTTCTGGTTCTGATTACTTTTTCACACTTGAGTTATAAAATGCTTAGTAGTAGGTAGTAGATATGTTGTTTCTCACGTAAAAGGAAGAACAGTGTGATAACCTTCATTCATTCTATGCTAAACTATTTGTTCATTCAGCTGCAGATCAGCACCACTAGTGCAGGAAAGCTCCCCAAACACACTCACTTAAATTGCCCTCATTATCTTGGTAGACATCATTACCTCTCAGTTCTATACCTGCACCACTGGTTGTTTCCTCAGTATCCTTTTGTAAACCTTACAGAACTCTTTGTCTGCTGTTTTATAGTATATATCAATGTTATGAACAAAGGCATCATTGCTCTATTTGCGAACACTCCATTTTTATTATTGTTTGTTTTGTTTTGTTTCAGTAGGATAGCTTCTGGTTTCTTTATAAAACTTTTAAGAAACTCACTTGGCAACATTTCACTACTGAGATCATCTTCATTACTTTGTAAGAAGAATCATAGTCCTAAATACTTTTATGTTAAGATGTTTAATACATGCTTATTTTTATTACTCTTTTATAAAGCATTTTTAAGGTTGTGCATTTAATTGGTTTAATTACTGTTGTTTTGCATCAGGAATTGACAATTGGTTCTCCTATATATCCTTAGGTCCTCAAATGACTCTTCTTATTTACTTTTTCATTCATTTATTCAGTCAGTTCAGTTCAATCGCTCAGTCATGTCCGACTCTTTGTGACTCCATGAATTGCAGCATGCCAGGCCTCCCTGTTCATCACCATCTCCCGGAGGTCACTCAGACTCATGTCCATCGAGTCCGTGATGCCATCCAGCCATCTCATCCTC
>SJYT01002317.1:85450-103724 GCA_006410635.1 Cephalophus harveyi | reverse complement strand
AGTCTGAATTTGGCAATAAGGAGTTCATGATCTGAGCCACAGTCAGCTCCCGGCCTTGTTTTTGTTGACTGTATAGAGCTTCTCCATCTTTGGCTGCATAGAATATAATCAATCTGATTTCGGTGTTGACCATCTGGTGATGTCCACGTGTAGAGTCTTCTCTTGTGTTGTTGGAAGAGGGTGTTTGCTATGACCAGTGCATTTTCTTGGCAAAACTCTATTAGTCTTTGCCCTGCTTCATTCCGCATTCCAAGGCCAAATTTGCCTGTTACTCCAGGTGTTTCTTGACTTCCTACTTTTGCATTCCAGTCCCCTATAATGAAAAGGACATCATTTTGGGGTGTTAGTTCTAAAAGTCTTGTAGGTCTTCATAAAACCATTCCACTTCAGCTTCTTCAGCATTACTGGTTGGGGCATAGACTTGGATAACTGTGATATTGAATGGTTGGCCTTCGAGACAAACAGAAATCATTCTGTCATTTTTGAGATTGCATTCAATTACTGCATTTTGGACTCCTTTGTTGACCATGATGGCTACTCCATTTCTTCTGAGGGATTCCTGCCTGCAGTAGTAGATATAATGGTCATCTGAGTGAAATTCATCCATTTCAGTCTATTTTAGTTTGCTGATTCCTAGAATGTTGACGTTCACCCTTGCCATCTCTTGCTTGACCACTTCCAATTTGCCTTGATTCATGGACCTGACATTCCAGGTTGCTATGCAATACTGCTCTTTACAGCATCAGATCTTGCTTCTATCACCAGTTACCTCCACAACTGGGTATTGTTTTTGGTTTGGCTCCATCCCTTCGTCCTTTCTGTAGTTATTTCTCCACTGATCTCCAGTAGCATATTGGGCACCTAATGACCTGGGGAGGTCTACTTTTGGTATCCTATCATATTGCCTTTTCATACTGTTCATGGGGTTCTCAAGGCAAGAATACTGAAGTGGCTTGCCATTCCCTTCTCCAGTGGACCACATTCTGTCATTTTAAAAAAAAATTTTATTATTTTATCAATTTACTTTTTGTGTCATTCATTAGTAATAGAAACTAGTAGATAAAAAAGAAATCTAAGAATATACCAAACATAACAAGAGTGGGAAAAAGGTGATAAAATGACATTTCTAATTTCAAATTAGTTTTTTATGATGAAAATAAGAAAGCTGTGGAAAATGTAAAAGTTTCAGAAAGTTGGATGGGTGAGAAAAGGAATTAGTTTGACTAGAAAATATAAAAGAATGAACAATTCTTTAGAATTTCCTCAAAAGCATAATGAATATTTCCTAAAGTAATTTGTACTTTCTAAAAGTCACCAAATGATACCATGGAAGATGGTATAGTAAGAAAGTTCCACAGATCAATTTCTCCACTGAACTGGCAAGAACTCCTAGCTTTGGTTATTTCAGAAGTGTAAAGTCTAGTTCAGAACTTGCAGTGTCCAGTAGAGGCTTGATTTAAAAACAAACAAACAAAAAACAGGTAAATTTCACTGAATTTTGACATTTAACATAACATCTACAATTCCATGCTCCTGGCTCTATGCTAGGTAGATATAGAAAATGTGGTCCACGTTCCTAATACAGCTTGCTGATGCCAGGATGAGCAATAAGAACCCAGTCTTTCAAAACCTGAGTTGTGTGTTTTGATCTGACAGTTCACTGAGAGATCATCAAAGAGACTAGCTATTTTAACCTGATGAGTTTGAAAGAGCATCCTGGTAAGATCCTATTGAAAGAATTTAAAGCAACAGAATGTTTTTCTTCTCTTATTGGATCCAGGCATTTAAATAAATCTTTGTCAGGTCACTCACTAACTGAATGCAGACACAATGATGCATATGTCAAGGGATAAAGTCCTTTCTATGGTACAGTGGTAAATAATCTGGCTGTCAGTGCAGGAGACACAAAAGATGTGGGTTCCATCCCTGGGTCAAGAAGAGACCCTGTAATTACAAAAGGCTACCCATTCCATATTCTTGCCTGGAAAATTCCATGGACAGAGGAGCCTAGAGGGCTACAGTCTTTAAGGTGGCAAAGACTCAGCCACAACTGAGTGACTGATCACACAGTCCTTGCTAAATAATTCAAGAAATCACTAAACAAGTGGATGACTACAGCCCTCAATAAGCAATAATATTATTCCCTAGGAAGAAGTGAAAATGTTATTTCAAGTATTGAAGTGAAGTGAAGTCACTCAGTTGTGTCCGACTCTTTGCGACACCATGGACTGTAGCCTACCAGGCTCCTCTCTCCATGGGATTCTCCAGGCAAGAGTACTGGAGTGGGTTGCCATTACCATATTACAATATCAGAAATAGTTTTTGTAAAAAATTATAAAGCAGTCAGAAAAACAGAAAAGTGTGGCCCATTCGTGAAAAGAAATATAATAAGATCTCTGAAGAACACCAGAAATTGGACTTCCTAGAAAAAGAGTTTAAATTACCTGCTTAAGTATGCTCAAAACACTGAAGGACAAAGAACTAAAGACAATCAGGAGAACTGTGTTGAACACATAGGGATACCAATAAAGAGATTTAAAAAATATAGTTTTTTGTTGAAATGGACATATTTTTATGGGACACAAACTACAGAAGTTGTCTGAAAAGGAAATATGTCACCTAAACAGCCCAAAACTTACTAAAGAAAATTAATTTGCGTTACAGTTTTTCCCATTAGAATTACCTCAGGCAAAAATGCTTTTCCTAACGAATTCTATCAAAGACTTTAGGGGCAAATAATAGAAATTATATAATACTCTTCCATAAAGAAAATGAGGACAGGAGAGTAGCTCACAGCCAGAAATTGAGACCAATGTTATGAAAACCGAAGACATTATAAAAATATAAAAGTGGAGAATAATGCAGTCATGACATAAACTTGAAATTTGATAACACAATGTCAGAAAAAGATAATCCTGTAGTAGATATACAGTAGAAATACATAATGACCAAGTGATTTTAGTCAATGGAGGTAAGGTTGGTAAATATTAGCAGATTAATCACTGTACTTAAAGCTCAACATTCAGAAACTAAGATCATGGCATCTGGTCCCATCACTTCATGGGAAATAGATGGGGAAACAGTGTCAGACTTTGTTTTTTTGGGTTCCAAAATCACTGCAGATGGTGATTGCAGCCATGAAATTAAATGATGCTTACTCCTTGAAAGGAAAGTTATGACCAACCTAGACAGCATATTCAAAAACAGGTACATTACTGTGCCAACACAGGTCCGTCTAGTCAAGGCTATGGTTTTTCCTGTGGTCATGTATGGATGTGAGAGTTAGACTGTCAAGAAAGCTGAGTGCTGAAGAATTGATGCTTTGAACTGTGGTGTTGAAGAAGACTCTTGAGAGTCCCTTGGACTGCAAGGAGATCCAACCAGTCCATTCTAAAGGAGATCAGTCCTGGGTGTTCTTTGGAAGGATTGATGCTAAAGCTGAAACTCCAGTACTTTTGCTACCTCATGTGAAGAGTTGACTCATTGGAAAAGACTCTGATGCTGGGAGGGATTGGGGGCGGGAGGAGAAGGGGATGACAGAGGATGAGATGGCTGGATGGCATCACCAACTCAATGGACATGAGTTTGGGTGAAGTCTGAGAGCTGGTGATGGACAGGGAGGCCTGGCATGCTGCAACTCATGGGGTCACAAAGAGTTGGACATGACTGAGCTCCTGAACTGAACTGAACTGAATCACTGTAAAACATCATATTTCTATTTTTAAAGAGTAACACTTATCTCAATAGATGCAGATAAAATATTTTCCACAATTCAACAGCCATTTATAGTAAAAACAGCATTTGAACAGTGGTAAAGAAATTCCTTGATCTGATAAAAGGCACTTGCAAAACCCTATAGTTAAATTATATTTATATAGTGAAAGACTGACTTATTTTCACCTAAAATATATTAAAAAAAAAAAAAAGAAGAGGGAGGGAACTATGCTTTGTTACCCCCACTTGAGAGAATAATTCAGTGTTTTGTTATCTTGGGATATATTTTATCTAGAAGTTTGGAACAAGCTTCAAGTTGATGTTATTAGAGGTGTGCATTCACATTTATCATCTGTTGAGTTTAATTTCATGGTTACCATGTGTTTTGGTTTTATCAGTTTGAGCCATAGCAATACTGAGAGGGAAATGGAAACCCACTCTTGTATTCTTGTTGGGAAACTCCCATGAATAGAGGGGCCTGGCAGGCCACAGTTCATAGGATCCATAAAGAGTTGGACATGACCGAGTGACTGACCACACACATAGCAATACGCTGTCATTCTGTGGAAGTTATTTGTATTTGAGAACTTCATAACCCAGTTCTCAGCTTCCAGCTACTAAGACATTCTTCATTTTCCCTTCTGGCAATGATAACAATATGTAAATATCCTCATAGTGTCTTTATTATATATTAATAGATGAAATTACATTCCTAATTTAACAACAAACTGCCAATTTTTATTTATAACACTTAGACAATACTCTTTTATAGTAATTCAATGAAAATGTAACAGATTGTTAACAACTTTCTGGTCTGCTTCTTGGGTAAAATAATGAAGATTGAATTTAAAATAATGGTTATAAAGTATAACATGTGGTCAGTGCCATACTTGATGTGCAGCATTTAGTGGTTCATTCTTGGGTTCTTTCCACAATAGATATAAATGGTACTTTCCTATGTATCAGATGGCGTATTTTGAAATCAGCATGCTGCCTTGCAAATGGTCAACAACAGTCACATATTTGTTACTCTATGCTTTGCTTTAAATTCATAAATCCATAATCTTTTTATGAAAATGATGATATTTGAATTGCTCCTTTTTAATAAGATGCAAATTTGGGAATATTGAGTTTTATCAAGAATGTAATGAAGCGTGAAGTCCATATTCCTTGTTATCAAAACTTATGAATGTATATCTAGCAATTATACTCGAGGACACAATTTTTAATATTTAAAATGTATCAAAATTTGAATCCCATATACCTAAACTTTAAGAGAATTTTAGACAATTGGAATACCGTATAATATTTTAAGCAAAAAGTAATTTGGTTAACTTGTAATCTGAAATATAAGAACAATTATAATAGTAATAATTGTAATAATAATAACCTAATATGACAGTAGTGGATGATGAATTAGTCATGGCCAGGATATTCAGGAAGATTACCTGGAGGCTATTTCATTGTGTCAGGAAAAAAGATGCAGAGAATTTAACAAAGCACAAGTTAAGGCATAAAGAAGAGAAAAAATAGTTTGAGAAATAATGTAGGCAATAGAAGGGAAAGAACTTTGCTAAAGAAATGAATAGATTGAATTCTGAGGACATAATGCTAAGTGAGACAATTCAGTCATGAAAAGACAAATATTGATTCCACATATATATTTTTTTCCTCTATTTCTTTGCATTGATCACTGAAGAAGGCTTTCTTATCTCTTCTTGCTATTCTTTGGAACTCTGCATTCAGGTGCTTATATCTTTCCTTTTCTCCTTTGCTTTTCGCCTCTCTTCTTTTCACAGCTATTTGTAAGGCCTCCCCAGACAGCCATTTTGCTTTTTTGCATTTCTTTTCCATGGGGATGGTCTTGATCCCTGTCTCCCGTACAATGTCACGAACCTCATTCCATAGTTCTTCAGGCACTCTATCTATCAGATCTAGGCCCTTAAATCTATTCCTCACTTCCACTGTATAATCATAAGGGATTTGATTTAGGTCATACCTATACCCTCCTTAAAAGGTAATGTCCAATTCATTGACACAGGAATAGAATGAGAGTGGTCATGGGTGAAGGAGAGGGAAGAATGGGAGATCTGTTTTTAAAAGTATGGAGTTTCAGTTCTATAATCTAAAAAGATTTTTAGAAATGGAATAGGGTGATGGTTGCAATAACAATATGAAGTGCATTTAATATCAATGAAGTGTACATTTAAAAATGGTTAAGATGAAAAATTGTGTTATGTATATTTTGCCAAAACAAAAATGTTTTATTAAATAAGATAGGTGGTAGAATAGAATGGAATAGAAATATATGACATGAGACAGTATATTATAAAAAGTCAGCAAAATCCCTTTATCCAAACAACAAATATTTATTGAATATCAAGCATAGTTTCACAGGACAGAAGTGCATTTTTCCTTAAGACTATGCATAAAACTGGGAAGACAGATACAAAGATAATGAGAGGGAGATATAAACGGTACCTGTTGTGAAAAGCCTGGTGTTTTTGAAGTACAAGGTGAAATTATTCTTTCACTTAGAACAGGAAAGAAGTAGGTTTCAAATTGTTAATAATTACGTACAACCATGAAAAGTGAATTTAAGTATAGAAAAGCTTATAGATTAAATGTGACCACTTAATATGCTGTTGCTTCTATCATGTCTGACTCTATGGAACCCTGTGGATGCTATGGACTGTAGCTTGTCAGTCTCCTCTGTCCATGGGATTCTCCAGGCATGAATACTGCAGTGGGTTGCCATGCCTTCCTCCAGAAGATCTCCCTGACTCAGGGGTCAGAACCGCATCTCTTGGATTGGGAGGTGAGTTCTTTATTGCTTGGGCCACCTGAGAAGCCACTTACTACAGTAAGTGATAATACATTTTATAAATGAAATAAAGGAGTAAACCAAAAAGTTACATACAGTAAGCAAATTGTATTATATCTCTTTGGGGAGGAAAAACACATTTAAAAGGAGAGATTCTAAGGCTTTGCTTGAAGTGAAGTGAAAGCCACTCAGTCATGTCTGACTCTTTGCAACCCCATGGACTATATAGTTCATGGAATTCTCCAGGCCAGAATACTGAAGAGGGTTGCCTTTGCTTCTCCAGGGGATCTTCCCAACCCAGGGATCGAACCCAGGTCTCCCACATTGCAGGCGATTCTTTACCAGTTGAGCCACCAGGTAAGTCCATCAAGGGCTTTGCTTAGAAGAGATTTATAAAAAGATGTAGATTTAAAAAGTTCATGATACATACATTTTCATACTTTGTGAGAAACGAAAAGGAAGTAAAGAACAATAGTTACAGAAAAGGAAAATGAGTGAGAGATAAAGAGATTCCTAAAATATTAGTGGAACACAAAATCACTCAAGTGACCCTACAGATATCTGAGTCTATAACTGAAGATGACTCTAAACCAGGAAAACAGGAGCAGTCTCTCTCTCCTAGTATCACTTCCTGATAGTAACATAATAAGGAAATCTATATCAGCTGTGCACAGCTTTTTGACACAGAGCTTAACAAGCTCTGCCAAGATATTTGTGATTTCTGCCACTCAGGTATCAGGAAAAAGAAGCTTGAGGACTGTAATTTTAAAAGGGATAAAATGTGGTAAAAGCTAACCAGGGTTGGATGTTTGGGGGAAGATGATGTTAAATTTAATGGATTACCTTGGCTGGGCCATGGCACCCAGTTTCCTGGTACACGTCAGTCTAGGTGTTATTATGCATATTTTTAATCTATATTTATCACTCATATATTATATGTTATATCTATCCATCTATCTATCTATCTATCTATCTATATCTTTTTGGCCACATGGCATGTAGTTCCCCAAACAGGGCTCTGCAGTGGAAATGGTCTTAACCACAAGATCGCCAGGGAAGTTCCTATAGAATTTTTTTAGATGCAATTAACATTTTAATCAATTGACTTGAAATATAGAAGATTACTTTTTTAATGTGGGTGAGCTGTATCCAATCAGTTGAGAGCCTCAATTTCCATATAGCCTTCAAAGTACAGAATGCAACATTAACCTTTTCCTGAGTTTCTAGCCTAGGGCCCCATCCTGCATATTTTGAACTTGTCAGCTCTCAGAGTCTTGTGAATCAATTCCTTAAAATAAATCTCTGTCTTTCCTCTGTCATACCACTGCTGCTGCTGCTGCTGCTGCTGCTAAGTCGCTTCAGTCGTGTCCGACTCTGTGCGACCCCACAGATGGCAGCCCATTGGGCTCCGCCATCCCTGGGATTCTCCAGGCAAGAACACTGGAGTGGGTTGCCATTTCCTTCTCCAATGCGTGAAAGTGAAAAGTGAAAGTGAAGTCACTCAGTCGTGTCTGACTCAGCGACCCCATGGACTGCAGCCCACCAGGCTCCTTCGTCCATGGGAGTTTCCAGGCAAGAGTACTGGAGTGGGATGCCATTGCCGTCTCCGGTCATACCACTATGTATGTGTATTTGTGTACACACGTCTGGTCTAATACAAGGATCCAGAACAATAACTCAAATAGTGATGTGAAATTCTAACACAAGAATGAAGAAATTAAACACTACTGAATTAATGAAATGTCTTCACGTACTTTAATTATATAGGGTAATATTTGTCAATAGTATTCCCATGATACATTCAAGTGAATAAACTAAAGACAAAAAAAAAGTGCAAAAAGAAAAACATAGTTTCAGGGTCTAGTATATTGGAAAATACAGCACTGATTGTCCTCAGTACAGATTCATTTTACATATTAGATTACTATGTGCTGTATTCATTGCTTCAGTCACAACGACTCTTTGTGCCAGGCTTCTCTGTCCATGGGATTTTCCAGGCAAGAATCCTGTAGTGGGTTGCTATGACCTCCTCCAGGGGATCTTCCCAACCAGGGGATCTAACCCTCATCTTCTGCTTTGCAGGTGGATTTTTTTACCCACTGAGCCACCTGGGAAGCCTATTAGACTACTATAGGTATAGGAAATCTTACAGTAAACAGAACTGACTTAATTTAGACTAAGGTTTCTGGGCTTCCCAGGTGGCTCAATGGTAACAATCCAGCTGCCATTTCAGGAGACGCAGGAGACACAGTTTCAATTCCTGAGCCAAGAAGATCCCCTGAAAGGGGAAATGGCCACTCCCTCCAGTATTCTTTCCAGGAAAATTCCAGGGACAGAGAAGCCTGATGGGCTATAGTCCAGGGGGTCACAAAGAGTCAGACACTACTGAGTGCATACACACACATCTTTTTTTTTTTTTCTTTTTTCACATAAATAAATTGACATGGTGTAACACTGTGACAATCCTTGAAAAATACGAAATGCCTGTTTAACTGTCAATAAGTACAATATGTCTCAAGGAAATTAAATGCTTGCTTATATATCATAGTGTGATCTTTTAAGGGCTCAATATATAAGGTATCAAAGTGGGTAGTTTCTGAAATGTATCACTTTTTCTAGTGCTTATTTATCATTTCCTGTATTTATGGAGAATGGATTTTTTAAAACTTTTCTTCATTTCATGGAGTAATGTGACATTTTTGTTTAAGTGTATTAGCTTATTTTTAAGTGTATTTTTTCTCTTTTTTCAATCTTTCCAGGACTTTAATGATTACTGAAGCATGCAATAGTTTTCCCAATTAACCAGGGAGCTAGTTTGAGTTATAGCATGGCTTGCACACTTATGAAAAATTGTATAAGATATCCCTAAACAATGTTAAATTTAACACTAAAGCAAGCATAGCAAACTGAGAGTCCATGAGTCCACCATGCCTTTAGACTGTTTTGCATTGCCAGGTCAATTCAGTTTTCTAGAAACTGAATTTAAAGGACATACACAATAAATTCTCCATTATACCTTAATCACCAACAGGCTGATTTGTGTGAAACAACAAACTGAAAGGTACAAACAATTGCATTCACTTTCTGATTCCTGAAATAATTAGAGCAGTGGTTTTTCTAAAGTGATTCCAGGACCAGCATTTTCAGAATAGCCTGGGAACTCGTTAGAGAAGCAAATTTTTAAAATACCTCTTATAGCTGAAAGTCTGTATCTTTTTATCAATTTTTTCTTGCTTTCCCCTACCTTTTAGCCCCAGGCAACCACTTTTTAACTCTCTGTTTCTATGAGGTTCACGGTGGTTGCACGGGCACAGGAGGGCCTAGAGGAGCTATTTCAGGTTCGAGGTCAGGAGGGGCGGCGGTGAGGAGATACCTCTTGTCCAAGGTAAGGAGCAGCGGCTGCACTTCGCTGGAGCAGCTTTGAAGAGATACCCCATGTCCAAGGTAAGACAAACCCAGTAAGACGGTAGGTGTTGCAAGAAGGCATCAGAGGGCAGACACAATGAAACCATAATCACAAAAAACTAGTGAATCTAATCACACTAGGACCACAGCCTTGTCTAACTCAATGAAACTAAGGCATGCCCTTGGGGCAACCCAGGATGGGCGGGTCATGGTGGAGAGGTCTGACAGAATGTGTTCCACTGGAGAAGGGAATGGCAAACCACTTCAGTATTCTTGCCTTGAGAACCCCATGAACAGTATGAAAAGGCAAAATGATAGGATACTGAGAGAAACTCCCTATGTCTGTAGGTGGCCAATATGCTACTGGAGATCAGTGGAGAAATAACTCCAGAAAGAATGAAGGGACGGAGCCAAAGCAAAAACAATACCCAGTTGTGGATGTGACTGGTGATAGAAGCAAGGTCTGATACTGTTAAGAGCAATATTGCATAGGAATATGACATGTTAGGTCCATGAATCAAGGCAAATTGGAAGTGGTCAAACAGGAGATGGCAAGGTGAACATCAACATTCTAGGAATCAGCAAACTAAATTGGACTGAAATGGGTGAATTTAACTCAGATGACCATTATACATACTACTGCGGGCAGGAATCCCTCAGAAGAAATGGAGTAGCCATCATGGTCAACAAAAAAGTCTGAAATGCAGTACTTGGATGCAATCTCAAAAACAACAGAATGATCCCTGTTCATTTCCAAGGCAAACCATTCAATATCACAGTTATCCAAGTCTATGCTCCAACAAGTAACACTGAAGAAGCTGAAGTTGAACAGTTCTATGAAGACCTACAAGACCTTTTAGAACTAACACCCAAAAAAGATGTCCTTTTCATTATAGGGGACTGGAATGCAAAAGTAGGAAGTCAAGAAACACCTGGAGTAACAACCAAATTTGGCCTTGGAATATGGAATAAAGCAGAGCTAAGGCTAATAGAGTTTTGCCAAGAGAATGCACTGGGCATAGCAAACACCTTCTTCCAACAACACAAGAGAAGACTCTACACATGGACATCACCAGATGGTCAACACTGAAATCAGATTGATTATATTCTCTGCAGCCAAAGATGGAGAAGCTCTATACAGTCAACAAAAACAAGACTGGGAGCTGACTGTGGCTCATATCATGAGCTCCTTTTTGCCAAATTCAGACTTAAAGTGAAGAAAGTAGGGAACGCCACTAGACCATTCAGGTATGACCTAAATCAAATCCCCTATGATTATACAGTAGAAGTGAGAAATAGATTTAATGGGCTAGATCTGATAGATAGAGTGCCTGATGAACTATGGACTGAGGTTCTCGACATTGTACAGGAGACAGGGATCAAGGCCATCCCCAAGGAAAGGAAATGCAAAAAAGCAAAATGGCTGACTGGGGAGGCCTTACAAATAGCTGTGAAAAGAAGAGAAGTGAAAAGCAAAGGAGAAAAGGAAAGATATACCCATTTGAATGCAGAGTTTGGAGAAAAGGAAAGATATACTCATTTGAATGCAGAGTTCCAAAGAATAGTAAGGAGAGATAAAAAGCCTTCCTCAGAAATCAATGCAAAGAAATAGAGGAAAACAACAGGATGGGAAAGACTAGAGATCTCTTCAAGAAAATTAGGGATACCAAGGGAACACTTCATGCAAAGATGGGCTCGATAAAGGACAGAAATGGTATGGACCTAACAGAAGCAAAAGATATTAAGAAGAGGTGGCAAGAATACACAGAAGAACTATATATAAAAAAAAGGTCTTCGACTCAGATAATCATGATGGTATGATCACTCACCTAGAGCCAGACATCCTGGAATGTGAAGTCAAGTGGGCCTTAGAAAGAATCACTATGAATAAAGCTAGTGGAGGTGATGGAGTTCCAGTTGAGCTCTTTCAAATCCTGAAAGATGATGCTGTGAAAGTGCTGCACTCAATATGCCAGCAAATTTGGAAAACTCAGCAGTGGCCACAGGATTGGAAAAGGTCAGTTTCATTCCAATCCCAAAGAAAGGCAATGCAAAAGAATGCTCAAACTACCACACAATTGCACTCATCTCACACACTAGTAAAGTAATTCTCAAAATTCTCCCAGCCAGGCTTCAGCAATACATGAACCATGAACTTCCAGATGTTCAAGCTGGTTTTAGAAAAGGCAGAGGAACCAGAGATCAAATTGCCAACATCCGCTGGATCATTGAAAAAGCAAGAGAGTTCCAGAAAAACATCTATTTCTGCTTTATTGACTATACCAAAGCCTTTGACTGTGTGGATCACAATAAACTGTGGAAAATTCTGAAAGAGATGGGCATACCAGACCATGTTGCCTGCCTCTTGAGAAAACAATATGCAGGTCAGGAAGCAACAGTTAGAAGTAGACATAGAACAACAGACTGGTTCCCAATAGGAAAAGGAGTACGTCAAGGTTGTACACTCTCACCCTGCTTATTTAACTTATGTGCAGAGTATATCATGAGAAATGCTGGGCTGGAAGAAGCACAAGTTGGAATCAAGATTGCCAGGAGAAATATCAATAACCTCAGAAATGCAGATGACACCACCCTTATGGCAGAAAGTGAAGAGGAACTAAAAAGCCTTTTGATGAAAGTGAAATAGGAGAGTGAAAAAGTTGGCTTAAAGCTCAACATTCAGAAAACGAAGATCATGGCATCTGGTCCCCTCACTTCTTGGGAAATAGATGGGTAAACAGTGGAAATAGTATCAGACTTTATTGTTTTGGGGTACAAAATCATTGCAGATGGTGACTGCAGCCATGAAATTAAAAGACATTTACTCTTTTGCAGAAAAGTTATGACCAGCCTAGATAGAATATTGAAAAACAGAGACATTATTTTGCCAACAAAGGTCCATCTAGTCAAAGCTATGGTTTTTCCAGTGGTCATATATGGATCTGAGAGTTGGACTGTGAAGAAAGCTGAGCGCCAAAGAATTGATGCCTTTGAACTGTGGTGTTGGAGAAGACTCTTGAGAGTCCCTTGGACTGCAAGGAGATCCAACCAGTCCATTCTAAATGAGATCATCCCTGGGTGTTCTTAGGAAGGAATGATGATGAAGCTGAAACCCCAGTACTTTGGCCACCTCATGTGAAGAGCTGACTCATTCAAAAAGACTCTGATGCTGGGATGGATTGCGGGCAGGAGGGAAAGGAGACTGCAGAGGATGAGATGGCTGGATGGCATCACCGACTCTAGAGACATGAGTTTGAGTGAACTCAGGGAGATGTTGATAGACAGGGAGGCCTGCTGTGCTGCGATTCATGGGGTCGCATAGAGTCGGACACGACTGAGTGACTGATCTGATCTGATCTGATCCTTTTTATTTGATCTTCTACACTGTAAGTGATACTATACAGTTTTCATCTTTCTCTGTCTGGTTTATTTCTCTTAAATATGTAAATTCTTGTACCTCCTTACCAGTCTTACTGAATTAGAAACTCTGTGAGTGAGGTCCAGAAATGTGTGTCCTTATAAGCTATTTAGGTAATTCTAAGGCATACTCAAATATTCCCTAAATGATTTTGACTTATATTCTTATCCAAGTTTTGGTTAAAATAATTTCAAATAGTAAAAGTTGAAGATCTCTATGAAACAGACCCTTTTCTTTCCTCTTATTTTCCTTTTTTCTCTAATGGAGTCTTTCTCAAAATGTGCTCCTTTAGAGCAACTAAATATGTGAACACATGAATAAATATGCATCAATGCCCTTAGGTACTATTAAAGGAATGTTTGTCTAAACCACTATCTTAAAATGCTTGACATTGAATCATTTTTCCCTTACCAGTAATATCTACTAATTTTCTAATGGTCAAATGTTTCCTCTGGGGAATTATCTCTTTCTTTGTTTACAACTTTCCAGAGCAGTCAGTGAAGAATGTGACATGAAACAAACTAAAATAATCAGACTGTCTCCTTAGCAGTTTGCATGTTGGGACAAGAATTGTATTAGTTACAACTGATTCATTCGTTTATTCATTTGTGTTTCAAGATGACCACAGCATATTTCCTTGAAAGTAAGACCTTTTACTTATTTCCAACTATCAGTTGAAAGAGGAGAGTGAAAAAGTTGGCTTAAAACTCAACATTCAGAACTGAAGAACATGGCATCTGGTCCCATCGCTTCATAGCAATTAGATGGGGAAGCAATGGAAACAGTGACAGACTGTATTTTGGGGGGCTCAAAAATCACTGTAGATGGTGACTGTAGCCATGAAATTAAAAGACACTTGTTCCTTGGAAGAAAACCTATGACTAACCTAGACAGTATATTAAAAAGCAGAGACATTACTTTGGTGAGAAAGGTCTGTCTAGTCAAAGCTATGGATTTTCCAATAGTCATGTATGGATGTGAGAGTTGGACTATAAAAAAAGTTGAGTACTGAAGAATTGATGCTTTTGAACTGTGGTGTTGGAGAAGACTCTTGAGAGTCTCTTGGACTGCAAGGAGATACAACCAGTCAATCCTAAAGGAAATCAGTCCTGAATATTCATTGGAAGGATTGATGCTGAAGCTGAAACTGCAATACTTGATGTGAAGAATTGACTCCTTGGAAAAGACCCTGATGCTGGAAAAGATTGAAGGCAGGAAGAGAAGGGGACATCAGAGGTTAAAATGGTTAGATGGCATCACTGACTCTATGGATGTGAGTTTGAGCAAGCTCTGGGAGTTGGTGATGGACAGGGAAGCCTTGTATGCTGCAGTCAATGGGGTCGCAAAGAATCGGACATGACTGAGTAACTGAACCAAACTGAATTGAACTTGCTGCTAGGAGTCTTAAAATAGTTACCCACCTGCCAGGTTTAGCATCTGATGAACACCATAACCTCCTAAGCAATTTGTAGCTCTCTTTATTGAAAAATGGTTCTCTGATAGTAATTTAGATGATTATGGCATATTAAGCAGCAATACAAAACCATGTTACTATTGATTATATTTTTAATTGCTTTTTGATCCTGCTTGTACCAGTTCATATAATAAATGTGTGTGAAAATTGGGTCCAAAGCTTGTATACATTAGTCAACTTACTTGTATCAACAGCACAGAAATAGTATTTTTATTTTAATTTTATTGGAGTACAGATGATTTACAATGTGTGTCAGTTTCAAGTGTATAGCAGTGATTCAGTTATATGTATGTATATTCATTCTTTTTTAGATTCTTTTCCATATAGTTTATCATAAAACATTGAGTAGAGTACCCTGTGCTATACAGTAGATCCTTCTTGGTTATCTATCTTATATATAGTAGTGTGTGAATGTTAATCCTAAACTCCTGATTTATCCATCCTTGTTCTTCCCCTTTATTAACTGTAAGTTTATTTTTGATATCTATAAGTCTGTTTCTGTTTTGTAAATAAGTTTATTAAGCAGCAATACAAAACCATGTTACTATTGATTATATTTTTAATTGCTTTTTGATCCTGCTTGTACCAGTTCATATAATAAATGTGTGTGAAAATTGGGTCCAAAGCTTGTATACATTAGTCAACTTACTTGTATCAACAGCACAGAAATAGTATTTTTATTTTAATTTTATTGGAGTACAGATGATTTACAATGTGTGTCAGTTTCAAGTGTATAGCAGTGATTCAGTTATATGTATGTATATTCATTCTTTTTTAGATTCTTTTCCATATAGTTTATCATAAAACATTGAGTAGAGTACCCTGTGCTATACAGTAGATCCTTCTTGGTTATCTATCTTATATATAGTAGTGTGTGAATGTTAATCCTAAACTCCTGATTTATCCATCCTTGTTCTTCCCCTTTATTAACTGTAAGTTTATTTTTGATATCTATAAGTCTGCTTCTGTTTTGTAAATAGGGTGAAGGGTGAAGTCGCTCAGTCGTGTCCGACTCTTTGCGACCCTGTGGACTGTAGCCTACCAGGCTCCTCCGTCCATAGGATTCTCCAGGCAAGAACACTGGAGTGGGTTGCCATTTCCTTCTCCAGGGGATCTTCCCGACCCAGGGATCGAACTCAGGTTTCCCGCACTGGAGGCAGACGCTTTAACCTCTGAGCCACCATTCATATCATTTTTAGAAATTAGATTTCTTATATGACTGACATCATATAATACTTGTCCTTCTCTGTCTGCCTTCACTTAGTCTAATTGTCTTTAGGTCTATCCATGTTAAGTGAAATGGGATTATTTTGTTCTTTTTATGATTGAATGTTATTCCATTATATGATACTCAGCTATAAAAAGAACAAAATAACTATATGATACCACTCTAATGGCAGAAAGTGAAGAGAAGCTAAATAACTTCTTGATGAGGGTGAAGGAAGAGAGTGAAAGAGCCGGTTTAAGATTAATATTGAAAAAAATAATAACTATGATCATGACATCTGGCCCCATTATTTCAAGGCAAATAGAAGGGGAAAATGTGGAAGCAGTGACAGATTTCCTCTTCTTGAGCTCCAAAATCACTGTGGATGGTGACTGCAGCCATAGAATCTGAAGATGATTGATTCTTGGCAGGAAAGCCGTGAAAAACCTGGACAGAGTGTTGAAAAGCAGACATTACTCTGCTGACAAAGATCCATATAGTCAAGGCTATGGTCTTCCCAGTGGTCACGTAGAGTTGTAAAAGCTGGACATAAAGAAGGCAGAATGCCAAAGAATTGATGCTTTCAAATTGTAGTGCTAGAGAAGACTCCTGAAAGTCCCTTAGACAGCAAGGAGATCAAACCAATCAATTTTAAGGGCGATCAACCCTGAATATTCACTGGAAGGCTTTTGCTGAAGTTCCAACACTTTGATCACCTGATACACACAGACAACACATTGGAAAGGTCCCTGATGCTGGGAAAGATCAAGGGCAGAAGAAAAGAGGGCATCAGAAGATGAAATGACTGGAAAGTATCATTAATGCAATGAACAGGAACTTGGGCAAACTCTGGGAGATGGTGAGGGATAGGGAGCCCTGGCATGCTGCAGTCCATGGGGTTGCAAAGAGTTGGACATGACTGGATGACTAAACAAAAATATTCCATTGTATGCATATATTAATGTAACACATCATCTTTATCTATCTCTCTGCCAATGGAAAATTAGGTTGCTTCCATGTCTTGGCTACTATAAATAGTTCTGCATGAACATTAGTGTGCAAATATTTTTGAATTATGATTTTCTCTGGATATATGCAAAGGAGTAGGATTGTTAGATCATAGGGTAGCTTTATTTTTAGTTTTTTAAGGAACCTCCATACTGTTTTTTCATCATGTTTTCACCAATTTACATTCCCATCAACAGTGTAGGAGAGTTCCCTTTACTCCAAACCCTTTACAGCATATTGTTTGAGGATTTTTCAATGATTATCATTATAATTGATATGAGATGATACCTCATTGTAGTTTTGATTTGTGTTTCTCTGATAAATAGTGACATTGAGTATGTGTTCATTTACTTTTTGGACATTTGTATGTCTTCTTTGGAGAAATTTCTATTTAGATCTTCTGCTCATTTTTGATTGGGTTATTTTTGTTGGCTTTGTTTTGTTTTATATAGAGCTGTTGGTTTTGGACATTAATCCCTTACCAGCAATATTACTTTCAAATATTTTCTCCCATTTTGTGGGTTGTTTTTTAATTTTGCTTATGGCTTCCTTTGTTGTGCAGAGACTTTTATATTTAATTATGTCACATTTGTTTATTTTTGCTTTTATTTTCATTACTGTAGGAAGTGGATCAAAGGAGTCATTGCTGCAATTTATGTCAACAAGAGTTCTACCTGTTTTTCTTCAGGATTTTTGTGATGTCCAGCCTCACATTTAGGTCTTTAATTCATTTTGAGCATATTTTGTGTATGGTGTTAGAGTATGCTCTAATTGATTTCTTTTACATGAAGTTGTTCAGCTTCCCCAACACCATTTATTGAAGAGACTGTCTTTTCTCTACTATATATTCTTGCCTCCTTTGTCATAGATTAATTGACTATAGGTGCATGGATTTATTTCTGGACTTTATATCCTATTTCACTGAGCCATACGTCTGTTTTTCTGACAGTATTATACTGTTTTGATTACTGTAGCTTTCTGGTATAGTCTGAAGTCAGGGACTATGATTCCTCCAGCTCCATTTTCCTTTCTCAGGATTGCTTCCACTATTCAGGGGCTTTTCTGTTAGCATACAAATTGTACAAAATATAATTCGGTCTAGTTCTGTGTAAAGAGCCATTGACAACTTGATAGGGATTTCATTGACTCTGTAGATTGCCTAAAGTACTATCATCATTTTGACTATACTGATTCTTTCAATTAAAGAACATAGCTTATTTCTCC
>SJYT01002317.1:58906-85201 GCA_006410635.1 Cephalophus harveyi | reverse complement strand
AGGAGCAGCGAGGGCTACAGTCCACAGGCTGTCTCTTATACACATCTAGATGTGTATAAGAGACAGATCGTCTCCTTCTCCTCCTGCCCCCAATCCCTCCCAGCATCAGAGTCTTTTCCAATGAGTCAACTCTTCGCATCAGGTGGCCAAAGTTTTGGAGTTTCAGCTTTAGCATCAGTCCTTCCAAAGAACACACAGGACTGACCTCTTTTAGAATGGACTGTTTGGATCCTCTTGCAGTCCAAGGGACTCTCAAGAGTCTTCTCCAAACCACAGTTCAAAGCATCAATTCTTCAGCACTCAGCTTTCTTCATAGTCCAACTCTCACATCCATACATGACCACTGGAAAAACCATAGACTAACTAGATGGACCTTTGCTGGCAAAGAAATGTCTCTGCTTTTGAATATGCTATCTAGGTTGGCCATAACTTTAGCTCAACTGGAATTCCATCACCTCCACCAGCTTTGTTTGTAGTGATGCTTCCTAAGGCCCACTTGACTTCACATTCCAGGGTGTCTGGCTCTAGATGAGTGATCATACCATCATGATTATCTGGGTCGTGAAGATCTTTTTTGTACAGCTCTGTGTATTCTTGCCACCTTTTCTTAATATCTTTTGCTTCCGTTAGGTCCATACCATTTCTGTCCTTTATCAAGTCCATCTTTGCATGAAATGTTCCCTTGGTACCTCTAATTTTCTTGAAGAGATCTCTAGCCTTTCCCATTCTGTTGTTTTCTTCTATTTCTTTGCATTGATTGCTGAGGAAGGCTTTCTTATCTCTCCTTGCTATTCTTTGGAACTCTGCATTCAAATGGGTATATCTTTCCTTTTCTCCTATGCTTTTCACTTCTCTTCTTTTCACAGTTATTTGTAAGGCCTCTCCAGACAGCCATTTTACTTTTTTGCGTTTCTTTTCCATGGGGATGGTCTTATTCCCTGTTATTTAGGTCATACCTGAATGGTCTAGTGCTTTTCCCTACTTTCTTCAATTTAAGTCTGAATTTGCCAATAAGGAGTTCATGATCTGAGCCACAGTCAGCTCCCAGTCTTGATTTTGCTGTCTGTATAGAGCTTCTCCATCTTTGGCTCCTTGGTTAGTTTTATTCCTATATATTTTATTCTTTTTTGATGTAATGGTAAATGAGATTACTTCCTTAATTTCTCTGATCTTTCATTGTTTGCGTGTAGTAATGCAACAGATTACTGTGCATTAATTATGCATCCTGCAACTTGACTGAGTTCATTGATGAGCTCTAGTAGTTTTCTGGTGGCATCTTTAGAATTTCTTTGTGTAATATCATGTTGTCTGCAATGACAGCTTTTTTTCCAATTTGTATTCATTTTATATCTTTTTCTTCTCTGACTGCTGTGACCAGGACTTTCAAAATTATGCTGAATACAAGTTCTAACAGCAGATATCCTTGTCTTGTTTCTGATCCATGGGGGAATGCTTTCAGTTTTTCACGATTGAGAATGATGTTAGTTGTGGGTTTGTTATATGTGGCCTTAATTATGTTGAGGTAAGTTCCCTCTGTGCCCATCTTCTGGAGAGTTTTTGTCATAAATTGGTACTGAATTTTATCAAGAGCTTTTCTGCATCTACTGAGATGAAGAAATATTATTTTTAAATTGTAGATTTAGTGTATGTGTGTGTGTGTGTGTGTGTGTGTGTGCATGTTTGCATTAGTTGCTCAGTCATGTCCAACTCTTTGCAACCCCATGAACTGTAGCCTGCCAGGCTCCCCTGTTCATGGAATTCTCCAGGCAAGACTACTGGAGAGGGTTGCCATTTACTTATCTACTGGATCTTCCTGACCCAGGAAATGAGCCAGATCTCCTGCACTGCAGGCAGATTCATTACCATTTGAGTCACCAGGGTAAATTATTAAGAATATTTGAGCCAATATGATTATCATAGGTGTCTTGTGGAAAACTGTATTATCCCAGTAGGTATCCATCCATTCAATATATGTTAATAAAAAGATACTCCTCTGGCTTCAAAGAGTTTGCAGTCAGTATAATAAGTAGAATACATGTTTTAATAGTAACAAGAATTCAAGATAGTAAAACTTTGTTTATTCTGAGAACCCAAGAAAAAGTAACACTCTTGGAGGGGGCTCTAGTTTCCAAAATAAACCACAGTTCAGTTCAGTGGCTCAGTCATGTCCTACTCTGTGACACCATGGACTGCAGCATGTCAGGCTTCCTGTCCATCACCAACTCCCAGAGCTTGCTCAAACTTGTGTCCATCAAATCAGTGATGGCATCCAACCATCTCATCCTATGTCATCCCCCTCTCTTCCTGCCTTCAATCTTTCCTAAAATCAAGGTCTTTTCCAATGAGCCAGTTCTTCACATCAGGTGGCCAAAGTATAGGAGTTTCAGCTTCAACATCAGTCCTTCTAATGAATATGCAGGACTGATTTCCTTTAGGATTGTCTGGTTGGATCTCCTTGCAGTCCAAGGGACTCTCAAGAGTCTCCTCCAACACCACAGTTCAAAAGTATCAATTCTTTGGTGCTCAGCTTTCTTCACAGTCCAACTCTCACATCCATACATGACTACTGGAAAAACCATAGCCTTGACTAGACAGACCTTTGTTGGCAAAGTAATGTCTCTGCTTTTTAATATGCTGTCTAGGTTGATCATAGCTTTTCTTCCAAGGAGCAAGCGTCTTTTAAATTGCATCTTAAAAACTGTATAGAGAGCAACTGGGCAAAAAATTGGGAGAAGAGTACCAAGAGGGATATTTCTGGTGATGTAATAGTTCTGTGTCTTGATTATGATGGTGGTTACTTAAATATATGTATGTGATAAGTTATGTGGAATGCTCTTATATAAACCCACAGACATATACAAGTGAGTACATACATAAAACTGAAAAAGATACTAATTTTAACTTCCTGGCTTTGATAATGTAGTATAGTTATATAAGATATTATAAATGATGGACACTGGGCAACAGATTTATGGGGCTTCTCTACTAGTTTTGCCACTTTGTGTGAATCTCTAGTCCTTTCAAAATAAAAATGTGTTTAACCATCAAAACAAGCAGGTAGCAAATTTCTTTAGTGTTATCAAGAGACAGTGTATGTGAGTCTGATGAAGCAAGGCATAGATTAATGTAAATTCAATAAACACTTATTTGGCACTTGTCTGCCAGATTCTGCAATGTGTTTCACATATATTACTGCTCTTAATTTCTACAACAAACATATCAGTTTACATGGATGGAAGCTAAAGATACCATTAAAAGAGAATGATTAAATCCTGCAGGCAAGCAGGATGATTTTAAAATTCTCTACTTCTCAACCACTTCATATCCTTTCCCTCAAGACATGCAAACACACACATGTTTGCCACTCAGATTTTGACAACTATCTTAAAGGTAGAATATTTTGAATTTTTGCTGTTATTGTGCTGAATTGTGTCTGCTCAGTACACATATATCAAAGTCTTAAACCCAGTACTTCAGAATATGAATATATTTAGAGTTAGGACCTTTAAAGAGGTAAAAGTTAAGGCAGTTAGGGTAGGCCCTAATCCAATCTGACTAGTGCCCTGATAAGAACAAATCTGGGCACAGAGACTTTGGCGCTGCACAAGCATAGTGGAGAGAGCACATGGAGACCAGGGAGAAGCAAATTATCTGCAAGCCAAGGAAAAAGGCCAAAGCAATAAACCCTGCTAATGCCTTGATCTTGAACTTCTCGTCTCCAGAACTGGAAAATAAAGAATTTTGTTGCTTAAGCAATCCAAACTTTGGTATTTTGTTATAGCAACGCTAGCAAACTAATACACTTGCATATTGATTTTTCTTTTGTTATTTCTTAACTTTGCTCATTAGCCTTCAGATCTTAATGTGCACCAGAATTACTTTATAAGGCTTTATATTGAAGACTATAACATAGAACTCCACATTCAAGAGAATTATGATATTAATTTTGAATATATAAAATCCTTGCTTTACAATCTGATTTCATCTTACTAACATTCCATTAAATTCATTTTACTATATCTCAAGATGACTGCTTCATCTTTAAGTAAACTGCCTAATAATAAAACTCAGTCCGAGTTTCCAAGATATGTCACTTGTTTTTACAGTGAATAACATATATGGAAAGTATTTAAGTTCACTGAAATAAAATCATTAGCCTGTCTCTAGAAGTTTGGTGGTTTATATAGTTCCTTAATCTAATTAAAGAATTGACTCATTATCTTGATTTCAAAGATTTTTTTTTTTTGTGGACAAGCAAAGCTATTCTTTGTCATCAGAAGCTTATTTAAGCATACCATCTGAACAAAAGATTGATAATGAAAATGTGGCTCACCACCATTTACAGAAAATGAGTGTGCTTTGGTTAAGATGTGATAATGCCTTGTTGCTTGTTCTCTTGTATATTCTACAGTGGCCAGCTAAACTTCTGGAAGAGTTTGCTGATGTAAGACTGTTCTAAGTCCAGAAACAAGAACTTGACTTTTCATCACAGACTAAACATCTATAATTATTCATTACCGTGCTTTTTATAACTTTAGTGCCTTAGTTCAGTTCAGACCCCATGGACTTCAGTACACCAGGCTTCCCTGTTCACCCTCCCAGAGCTTACTCAATCTCATGTCTATTGAGTCAGTGATGCTATCCAACCATCTCATCCCCTGTCGTCCCCTTCTTCCCCGCCTTCAATCATTTCCAGCACCAGGGTCTTTTCAAATGACTCAGTTCTTTGAATCAGGTGGCCAAATTATTGGAGTTTCAGCTTCAACATCAGTCCTTCCAATGAATGAATATTCAGGACTGATTTCCTTTAGGATGGACTGGTTGGATCTCCTTGCTATCCAAGGGACTCTCAAGAGTCTTCTCCAACACCACAGTTCAAAAGCATCAATTCTTTGGTGCTCAGCTTTCTTTATAGTCCAACTCTCACATCCATACTTGACTGCTAGAAAAACCATAGTTTTGACTAGATGGACCTTTGTTGGCAAAGTAATATCTCTCTTTTTTAATATGCTGTCTAGGTTGGTCATAATTTTTCTTCCAAGGAGCAAGCGTCTTTTAATTTCACGGCTTCAGTCACCATTTGTAGTGATTTTGGAGTTCCCCAAAATAAAACCTGTCACTGTTTTCATTGTTTCCACATCTATTTGCCATGGAGTGATGGGACTGGATGCCATGATCTTCATTCTCTGAATGTTGAGCTTTAGGCCAACTTTTTCACTCTCCTCTTTCACTTTCATCAACAGGCTCTTTAGTTCTTCTTCCCTTTCTGCCACAAGGGTCGTGTCATCTGCATATCTGAGGTTATTGATATTTCTCCCAGAAATCTTGATTCCAACTTGGGCTTCTTCCAGCCCAGCGTTTCTCATGATGTACTCTGCATATAAGTTAAATGAGCTGGGTGGCAACATACAGCCTTGACTTACTCCTTTTCCTATTTGGAACCAGTCTGTTGTTCCATGTCCAGTTCTAACTGTCACTTCTTGACCTGCATCATGCTAAATCACTTCAGTTGTGTCTGACTCCTTGCAACCCCGTGGACTGTACCCACCAGGCTGCTCTGTCCATGAGATTCTCCAGGCAAGAATACTGGAGTGGGTTACCATGCCCTCCTCCAGGGATCTTCCTGACCAGGGAAAGAACTCATGTCTCTTGTGTCTCCTGCATTGCAGATGGATTTCTAACCACTGAGCCACCAGGGAAGCCCCTAAGTGCCTTCTTCAAGTACCTACAATGTGATTACTTTAGCATACTTGTTACTGTTATATCCAGCATGTCACTAACTGTTTAGAGTGTGGCATTAAATAATTCACACACCCCATTTGAGTTTCAGTTATATTGTCTATATAATGTCTCAGTCTTGATGATCCTAACCCTCAGTGTGACTATATTTGGAAATAGGGCCTTTAGGGTGTTTATTAAGGTTAAAGATGACATAAGAGTGAGGTTCCAATCTAATAGATTAGTGTCCTTTTAAGAAGAGGAAAAGTCTTCCCAGGTGGCACAAGTATTAAAGAGCGTGTCTGCCAGTGCAGGAGACATAAGAGACGTGGTTTCAATCCTTCAGTTGGAAAGATCCCCTGAAGAAGGGCAAGGCAACCCACTCCAATATTTTTGCCTAGAGAATTCCATGGAGAGAAGAGCCTGGTGGGCTATAGTCCATAGGGTCACTAAGAGTTGGACACGAGTGAAGCGACTTAGCACACCAGCAAGAAAAGGAAGAGACACCAATAGTTTATTTGCATAGGAAAAGGCCATCTGCAAGCCAAGAAGACAAGGTTTAGGAAAAACTAAATTTTCTGGCACTTTAGACTTCTAACTTCCAAAGACATGGAAACACAAATTTCTGTTGTTTAAGCAAACTAGTATTTCATATTTTGTCATGGTAGTTCTAGTACACTAATAAGACATCTCTACTTGTCAAAGTATTCTTTTGTTTAGGATGCCCTAAATCTAAGATACCTAAAGATAAAGATTAAATTATAAGAAATTTAATACAATCAGCAAAAGAAAGAGATATTTTAAAAACACTATGGACCATCTTTTGTTCATACTAAAAATGTCATTATCAGACAGTATACATGGAATTTCATTTTAGATGTAAGTTTTCTTATATTTCTAACTGTCATTACATTTTACATCACAAGTATTTTGTTTTTTTCCTAGACAATTAGAACTTTTAAATTGCATCTAAACTATTAATTAGATGATGATAAAATTACAGACTGGCTTAGTGGAAATTTCCTGTGGAGAAAGATGGTTTCAAGTTAGTACAAGAGTAGGATAATTATTGACGTAAGTTAAAAAGCACATGCAGCACATTAAATGGAGACAAAGAAACAAGAATCAATATTGTTGATTCCACATAGAGCAAAATAATTAGGGATATGAATTTGCAAAAGGCATAAACACTAAAGACATATCATTTATCTTGGGTTGCAGAGCAAGATCTTGTGGGAACCTTATCAGCAGTATCTCTGTCTCCTTTTCTTAAGATTTTCATTTTGTGTAATAAAAACCTTCAGGGATTAAAAATCTGAAAGAAGATGCTGTTTCAGCTTCCCTGTCCTTGGGTAACGATGACCTAAGTAGAAACATTAGAGTGATTTAGTCCAGCAGCCGGTAAAATGTTCAGACTCTCACTTGCCCTAGATGCCTCTTGACTCCAATGAAGCTACTGGTTCAGGAAAGAGGTTGATTTTTAAATAGTCTCAAGTGTCAGGAGAAGCTTGAGTGAGCAGACTTTAAATTGCAAGTGGCTTAGAAAGATAAGTAAACACATAAGAATTTTAACAATTAAAATAAATAAATTTATATTAAAAAAAGAATTTTAACATTATCAAATTTTAAGCACATGAAAGAAATCTAAACCTAAGATAGCTATAATCATCCAGAAAGTAGAAGGTATATGTTTATTAATTGCCAGAAGCAAAACTCAGTAAATTTATTCATGCTATTATTTAAAGTTATTCTAAATACTTTAATTCATGTGAGAGAAAACATCTGTATTTTCTATCCTGTGAAATAAATTCATTTGTAGATTAGAGTTCAGGAATAATTATTAAAACATCAGTTTTTGTTATGGAACATCAGTCTTATAAAAGGAGATACTGAAATCATATGTAATGGAAAATGAAATATTCTTGAAGACTTTTAATTTCTTATTTAAAATTCAGTGTCAAATTGAAAAAAAAAGTGTGTATTAAACTCAGAGTCAGCACCTCTGCACCAGTCATGATTAATGACAGAGTCACTCACTTGATAGTCTTCCCACTGAGATAGTGAAGCATGGAAATAAAATGCTGATTACACACCTGCAAGGGCTTTCTATTCAACCTTCAGGGTCCTGCTAGAATGCTTCATGATCATGGCCACTGTAGTCATTACCTCCTATGAAGAGAAAAGTAGAGCAGCTAATGTTGGTAAAACTAGTTACAATGTCCCCAACACCAGGAAGATCCTGTATATAATATTCTCTGTGATTAAGTGGGCATGATTTCCATCTTTATTAATGGCAACAAAATTTAGATGAACAAAGTTCTCTACAGTGTGATCATTACATCTGTTCCCATCACTTCATGGGAACTAGATGGGGAAACAGTGGAAACAGTGTCAGACTATATTTTTGGGCTCCAGAATCACTGCAGATGGTGATTGCAGCCATGAAATTAAAAGACGCTTACTCCTTGGAAGGAAAGCTATGACCAGCTTAGATAGCATGTTAAAAAGCAGAGATATTACTTCGCCAAAAAAGGTCTATCTAGTCAAGGCTATGGTTTTTCCAGTGGTCATGTATGGATGTGAGAGTTGGACTGTGAAGAAATCTGAGTGCCAAAGAATTGATATTTTTGAACTGTGGTGTTGGAGAAGATTCTTGAGAGTCCCTTGGACTGCAAGGAGATCCAACCAGTCCATTCTAAAGAAGATCAGTCTTGGGTGTTCATTGGAAGGACTGATGCTGAGGCTGAAACTCCAGTACTTTGGCTACCTTATGCGAAGAGTTGACTCGTTGGAAAAGACGGTGATGCTAGGAGGGATTGGGGGCAGGAGGAGAAGGGGACGACCGAGGATGGATGGCATCACCAACTTGATGCACATGAGTTTGGGTGAACTCCGGGAGTTGGTGGACAGGAAGGCCTGCCGTGCTGTGATTCATCCCGGTCTCAAAGAGTTAGAGACGACTGAGTGACTGAACTGACTGACTGACAGTGTGACAAACATATAAAAGCAAAGGGAAGGCATCAAGATTATTTCCTGTTTCAATTTGCCTTGAATTGTCCAAGAAACCAACTGTATGCTGGAACACTGGAATATATAGGTTCTGTTTATAAAATGACTCTGTTAGGTATTTTAAACTTGCACAGTATACATACTTTATATTTAGGCTGTATACTGGATCTATTTTTAGGAAAAGTCAAAACTGTAATGAGAAGAAGAAGGGAACTGGGTACAGGCAAATGAGGTAAAAGAAGTCTGGAAAGTAAAGCAAATAGCAAGAGTGGAAATAAGTTGGAGGAGTAGAAGGAGATATATAAAAAAAGTTAAAAATTATTATTCACAGTAGAGCAGCAATCTCATATATGATGCATCTCATTTTTTAATTTTTAAAAAAATAATTTTCCTGAAGGATAATTTGGAAAATTGGAGTCACTTAAAAGAATTCAGTGACATTAACAACAGACATGTTTACAAGAGGGAGTTAATGTCTATGACAGTAGTTAATGTATGTTAGGTGATGACAATCTGCCACGTAGTGTTCTGTTTATTGTTTTATTGTTCCTCCCTAAGCAGTCTGCTTTTCTGCTTTCTGTTTTATTATGTTCTTGACTTTTACTCATTCTCACTCATGCTCCGTTATTGAAAGATTTGCATCAAAAGAAAATTTAGTTCTATTTAAAATGTGCATGATAAGAGTATTTTTATCAAAAGGAAAATTGAAGACAATGGAAAATGCTGAAAAAAATAAAACTTATGTATCTTTCAAAAGCTATATTATTGTGTTCTAAAATAGTCATTACTTATAACATACTAAAATTTAAAAAAGCAAAACAAAATTTTAAGTAAAAAAGTTTCATTTAAATGAAACACTTCAATAAAGCTGGAATTTTAATTTGAGGGAAAATTAAATAAATGTTAGTAAATGTGTAAAATGCTTTCTAGCATCAAATATTGTCCATTGACTGGTGAACATAGTAAACTAATAATACTTTTCTGATATCTTATTTCTCAGTTCAGTTGCTCAGTAATGTCTGACTCTTTGCTACCCCATGAACTGCAGCATGCCAGGCTTCCCTGTCCATCACCAACTCCAGGAGCTTACTCAGACTCATATGCATAGAGTCAGTGATGCCATCTTCAATCTTTCTAAGCATCACAGTCTTTTCCAATGAGTAAGTTATTCCCATCAGGTAGCCAAAGAATTTTTCTTCCAAGGAGCAAGAATCTTTCAATTGCATGGCTGCAGTGATATCTGCAGTGATTTTAGAGCCCCCAAAAATGGTCTGTCACTATTTCCATTGTTTCCCCATCTATTTGTCATGAAGTGATGGGATCAGATACCATGATCTTCATTTTTTGAATGTTGAGTTTTAAGCCAACTTTTTCACTCTCCTCTTTCACTTTCATCAAGAGGCTCTTCAGTTCCTCTTCACTTTCTGCCATAAGGGTCGTGTCATCTGTCTATCTGAGGTTATTGGTATTTCTCCCAGCAATCTTGATTCCAGCTTGTGCTTCATCCAGTCTGGCATTTCTCATGATGTACTCTGCATATAAGTTAAATTCGCAGGTGACAAAAACAGCCTTGATATATTTTTCTCCCAATTTGGAATCAGTCTGTTGTTCCATGTCCGAATGTAACTGTTGCTTCTTAACCTGCATACAGATTTCTCAGGAGGCAGGTAAGGTGGTCTGGTATTCAGATCTCTTGAATTTTCCACAGTTTATTATGATCTACAAAGTCAAAGAATTTTGCATAATCAGTAAAGCAGAAGTAGATGTCTTTCTGGAATTCTCTTGCTTTTTCTATTCCCAAGGAATGTTGTCAAATTGATCAGTTTCTTATGCCTTTTCTAATTCCACTTTGAACATCTGGAAGTTCATGGTTCAAGTACTGTTGAAGCCTGGCTTGGAGAATTTTGAGCATTACTTTGCAAGCATGTGAGATGAGTGCAATTGTGCAGTAGTTTGAACATTCTTTGGTATGGCCATTCTTTGGGATTGGAATGAAAACACCTTTTCCAGTTCTGTGGCCAATGCTGAATTGTGCAAATTTGCTGGCATATTGAGTGCAGCACATTCACAGCATTATATTTTAGGATTTGAAATAGCTCAACAGAAATTGCATCACCTCCACTAGCTTTGTTCGTAATGATGTTCCTAAAGCCCACTTTACTTCTCATTCCAGGATCTCTGGCTCTAGATGAGTGATCACACACCATCCTGGTTATCTGAAACATGAAGATCTTTTTTTGTACAATTCTTCTGTGTATTCTCCCCACCTCTTCTTAATATCTTCTGCTTCTGTCCATACCATTTCTGTGCTTTATTGTGCCCATCTTTACATGAAATAGTCCCTTGGTATCTCTAATTTTCTTGAAGAGATCTCTAGCCTTTCCCATTCTATCATTTTCCTCTTTTGCTTTGCATTGTTCACTGAGGAAGACTTTCTTATCTCTCCTTGTTATTCTTTGGAACTCTGCATCCAAATGGGTATATCTTTCCTTTTCTCCTTTGCCCTTCACTTCTTTTCTTTTCTAAGCTATTTATAAGGCCTTGTCAGACAACCATTTTACCTTTCTGCATTTCATTTTCTTGAGGATGGTCTTGATCCCTGCCTCCTCTACAATGTCACAAAACTGTCCATAGTTTTCCAGGCACTCTGCCTATCAGATCTAATCCCTTGAATCTATTTCTAACTTCCATAGTATAATCATAAGGGATTTGATTTAGGTGATACCAGGATGGTTTAGTGCTTTTCCCTACTTTCTTCAATTTAAGTCTGAATTTGGCAAAAAGGAGTTCATGATCTGAGCCACAATCAGCTCCCAGTCTTGTTTTTGCTGACTGTATAGAGCTTCTCCATCTTTGGCTGCAAGGAATATAATCAATCTGATTTCAGTATTGACCACCTGGTGATGTCCATGTGTAGAGTCTTCTCTTGTGTTGTTGGAAAAGGATATTTTCTATGACCAGTGCGTTCTCTTGGCAAAACTCTGTTACCCTTTGCCCTGCTTCATTCTGTACTCCAATGCCAAATTTGCCTGTGACTCTGGGTATTTCCTGACTTCCTACTTTTGCATTCCAGTCCCCTATGATTTAAAGAGATGGGAATCCCAGACCACCTGGCCTACCTTTTGAGAAAACTATATGCAGGCCAGGAAGCAACAGCTAGAACTGGACATGGAACAACAGACTGGTTCCAAATAGGAAAAGGAGTATGTCAAGGCTGTATATTGTCACCCTGCTTATTTAATTTATATGCAGAGTACATCATGAGAAACACTGGGCTGGAAGAAGCCCAACTTGAAATCAAGACTGCAAGGAGAAATATCAATAACCTCAGATATGCAGATGACACCACCCTTATGGCAGAAAGTGAAGAGGAATTCAAAAGCCTTGATGAAAGTGAAAAAGGAGAGTGAAAAAGTTGGCTTAAAGCTCAACATTCAACAAACGAAGATCATGGCATCTGGTCCCATCACTTCATGGCAAATAGGTGGGGAAACAGTGTCAGACTTCATTTTTTGGGCTGCAAAATCACTGCAGATGGTGATTGCAGCCATGAAATTAAAAAACGCTTACCCCTTGGAAGAAAAGTTGTGACCAACCTAGATAATATATTCAAAAGCAGAGACATTACTTTTCCAACACAGGTCCGTCTAGTCAAGGCTATGGTTTTTCTAGTGGTCGTGTATGGATGTGAGAGTTGGACTGAGAAGAAAGCTGAGTGCTGAAGAATTGATGTTTTTGAACTGTGGTGTTGGAGAAGACTCTTGAGAGTCCCTTGGATAGCAAGGAGATCCAACCAGTCCATCCTAAAGGAGATCAGTCCTGGGTGTTCTTTGGAAGGACTGATGCTGATGCTGAAACTCCAATACTTTGGCCACCTTATGCAAAGAGTTGACTCATTGGAAAAGACCTTGATGCTGGGAGGGATTAGGGCCAGAAGGAGAAGGGGACGACAGAGAATGAGATGGCTGGATGTCATCACCGACTCAATGGACAAGAGTTTGGGTAAACTCCTGGAACTGGTGATGGACAGGGAGGCCTGGCGTGCTGCGATTCATGGGGTTGCAAAGAGTTGGACATGACTGAGTGAATGAACTGAATTGAACTGATGATGGAAAGAACATCTTTTCTGTGTGTTAGTTCTAGAAGGTCTCGTAGGTCTTCATAGAACCATTCAACTTCAGCTTCTTCAGCACTACTGGTTGGGGAATAGGTTTGAATTACGGTGATATTGAGTGTTTTCCCTTAGAAATGAACAGAGATCATTTTGTCATTTTCAAGACTGAATCCAAGTAATGCATTTCAGAGTCTTTTGTTGACTATGAGGGCTACTGTAGTTCTTTTAAGGGATTCTTGCCCACAGTAATAGATATAATGTTCATCTGAATTAAATTTGCCCATCCAATCCTTTTTGGTTCACTGACTCCTAAAATGCTGATGTTTACTCTTGCCATCTTGTTATGTCTACATCTCCATTTATACAAATATGAGTAAATAATGTTGCTTGTATTACAAACTCTTCCTCAGTCACCATTTTCCATGCTAATTTATGACTGTTTCTAGCATTACAAATTGGATTATGAATAGAAAGAAACAAAAAGTTTGTCTACCATTGAGAAATAATATTCTGCTATGCAAGAAACTACAGCATTCTTGTTGTGAAGGATTGATGAGCTAATGAATTTGTCTTATTTACTCAATTTTGCTGCTTAAATTATCTCTGCATACACTCCTAAGTATTGTCTGTTTTAACATAAGCAAAAACACCATCCATAAACAAACTCAACAACTGAGCCAAGTCACTGTGGTTTCCAAGGATATAGGACAAGAGATGCGGAAAGCAGTAATAGAGATATTGAAGGGTATTAGTTACATAAAGAATATTTTTGATTTCAGGCAGTATGCCAGTTTTGAGTACCAGCTTGGAAGCAGAAAATGTTTTTGTATGTTATTTAAAAAAAATATTTTTTGCATATTTGCAATATATAAAACCTTCTATGGATATCAATGTTTCCTAAGGCCCTTCTGACTTCACACTCCTGGATGGCTGGCTCTAGGTGAGTGACCAGATCATTTTATGGTCAATTTGGAAAACACAGCAGTAGCTTCAGGACTGGAAAAGATCAATTTCCATCCCAATTCCAAAGAAGGACAGTAATAAAGAATGTTCAAACTACTATACAATTGTGCTCATTGTGCTAGTAAGGTTATGCTTAAAAATCCTTCAAGCCAGGCTTCAACAATACTTGAATCGAGAACTTCCAAACATATAAGCTGGTTTGTAGAAAGTCAGAGGAACCAGAGATCAAATTGCCAACATTTGTTGGATGACAGAGAAAGCAAGGGAATTACAGAAAAATATCTATTTCTGCTTCATTGACTATGCAAAAGCCTTTGACTGTGTGAATCACAGCAAACTGGAAAATGCTTAGAGTGATGTGAATACCAGACCATCTTACCTATCTCTTGAGAAACCTGAATGCAGGTCAAGAACCAATGATTAGAAACTTACATGAACAACTGACTGGTTCAAAATTGGGGAAGGGTTACAACAAGGCTGTATATTGTCACCCTGTTTATTTAACTTATGTACACAGAGTACATTATGTGAAATGCCTGGCTAGATGAGTTACAAGCTGGAATCAAGATTGACAGGAGATACATCATCAACCTCAGATATGCAGATGATCCCACTTTAATGGCAGAAAGCAAAGAGGAAGTAAAGAGCCACTTGATGAAGGTGAAATCAGAGAGTGAAAAATCTGGCTTAAAACTAAACATTCAAATAACTAAGATCATGGTATCTGGTTCCATCACTTTATGGCTAACAGAAAGGGAAAAAGTGGAAGCAGTCACAGATTTTCTCTGATTGAGCTCCAAAATTACTGTGGATGGTGACTGTAGCCATGACATTAGAAGATGCTTGCTTCTTAGAAGCTATGACAAACCTAGACAGCATATTAAAAAGCAAAGACATCACATTGATGAAAAATGCCCATATAGTAAAACCTATGGTTTTTCCAAGATTCATGTTATGTACAGATGTGAGAGTTGGACCATAAAGAAGGTTGAGTGCTGAAGAATTGAAGTTTTCAAATTGGGCTAGGGAAGACTCTCGAGATTACCTTGGACTGCAAGGAGATCAAACCAGTCAATCCCAAAGTTAGTCAACCCTGAATATTCATTGTCAGGACTGATGCTGAAGTTGAAACTCCAATACTTTGGCCACCTGATGTAAACAGTCACCTTATTGGACAAGACCTTAGTGCTAGGAAAGATTGAAGGCAAAAGGAGAAGAGAGCAGCAGAGGATGAGATAGTTGGAAAGCATCACTGACTCGATGGACATGAGCTTTAGCAAACTTTGGGAGAGAGGGAGGGACAGGGAGGCCTGGCATGCTGCAGTCCATGGGGTCACAAAGAGTCCAACATGGCTTAGCGACTGAACAACAAAGGATGCCAAGGTAGGGGTCTTTTGTGTCTAGGCCTATGGTAGAGTTCCATTAAGTACTATTAGTTATTATTACATTAGGATTATTATTATATTAAGAGGCCATCAAGTGTGAATGTGACATGAATCACTGATTTACCAGCTGTATGTTCCGAAGACTTCCTTGGTTAAGACTATCGCAGAAGAGAAGAAAACAAATTGGGATGTTAACAATTCACTCCCAGTTATTAGCACAGCTTTGGTAGCACAGCTCTGGCTTTATCTGACTAGACATTTTTCTGAGAGGGATATTGTGCTCAGTGTTTTGTTTTCTTTTTTTAATATTGTTGAGAGTTTTTATTATGTACAGATATTCTGTTAAGTAACTTTTCAGCATCTGAGCTTATCATGTGATTTTTATCCTTCATTTTAAGCTAATCAATTTTTTAAAAAAATGTTGAAATATATCATAAATGCAACTAGAAATGAACTGAGATTTGTAGACTGAAATGCATCATAGAAAATATCAAATATATAGTCATACTGATCTATGAGTTTCTAAAACCATTGCATTCACTACTTTAAATTTTTGGATGATAGTTTTTGATGTTACAGGATTGGACTTATGAATTTTGTTCCTAGTTTTAATAGATAGCATAAGGTATCATTTAATTCTTTATCTCTCAAAGCAGCTGCATCTTTCAGAGCTCTTTGTATTGAATTGTTATTTGAATATGAATACAAACCGTTAATTTCACAGCTATTTCCATAATTCTTTGCTTTTGCTAGGAATGAAAGCTTAAATGTTAGGAAAAGGAACAAGGTATGAGTCAACTAAAATTTTTAAATCAACAAAAAAGAAAACAACATGTTGTCTATTCATATGAGGAGCTGTCAGAAACCAAAGGAAATGCATAGGTTTTATTGTTTAACTTTAAACTATAGATCCTCAAAAGACTTATTCAAGTTTGAAATGTTTAATGTATCTAAATAAATGCTTATAAAAATTGTGACTGTCATTCCTGGACTTAACTGAAAATATCAGAGATCCTTAAAATAGCATTTAGTTAATGATAGTCTAGTCAATTTAGCAATATGTAAGTTATATTAATCAAGAAATAGAATATCTCAAATGAATTATTATAGCAAATATTGTTTCCAGAGGGAGAATTGACAGTGTGGTGAATAAGGTGAAAAGGGAATAAGAAAGGGTTGTCTAGCGGAAAAAGATCATCATGAAGAACACAAACTTGGTCCATTTCATAATTGGGTTCTTTTATTATTGTTACTGAGTTATATGAATGTTTTTTATACTTAGAATATTAATTCCTTGTCTGATATGTGGTTTGCAAATATTTTGCCTCCTAAGCTGTCATTTAGCTATTTATTTGTGATGTTTCATTTGAGGTGAGAAAGGTTTTAGTTTGATATAGTTCTACTTGATTTTTGCTTCCTTTGCTTGTGCTTTTGGTTTCACATATAAAAAAATATTTGCCAAGGAGCTTCTTTTCTAAGTTTTTTTTTTTTTTTTTCCCTAGGAGTCTTTTATGGTATCAGGTCTTACATTTAATCCTTTAATCTGTCTTGAATAATTTTTAAGTGATGTAAGATAGGAGTCTATTTTTATTTTTCTGCATCTGGTTATCCAGTTTTCCCATTTTTTTCCCCTTTCACCATTTGTTGAAGAAACTATAACTATTCTTTCTCCATTGGGTATTCTTAATTTCCTTGTCAGACATTAGTTCTGAGATCTCTATTATGTTCTATTGGTCTATGTATCTATTTTTATCCCAGTATAACACTTGTTGTTACTTTAGCTTTGTAATATAATTTGAAATCAAGATGCTTCCAGTTTTGTTCTTCTTTCTCAAGATTAGCTTGACTATTCAAGGTCTCATGGTTCCATACAAATTTTAGCATTATTTTCCTGTTTCTGTGAAAGATACCTTTGGAATTTTGATAGGGATTGTGTTAAATTTATGGATGACTTGGGTAGTGTGGACTTTAACAATATTAATCCTTCCCATACATGAACACTAAGTAGATATTTGTCTAGAGAAGACATCAGCTGGTCAATAAGTACTTGAAAAATTACTCACCATAACCAATCATCAAGGACATGTAAATAAAAACTATAGTGAGCTATCACCTCACACCTGTTAGGCTGGTTATTTCTGAGAAATCAAGAAATAAGTAGAGTTGCTGCAGATGTGGAAAAGAGGGAACTCTTGTACACTGTTAAGAATGCAAATTGTTTCATTCACTGTGGAAAACAGTATGGAGATTCCTTAAAAATAAAAAACAGAACTACCATATGATCCAGCCATTCTACCTCTGGGTATATACTCACAGGAACCAAAAACAGGACATCAGAGATATATATCACATCCATTTTATCACAACATTGGTCAAAACAGCTAAGATATGGAAAGAACCTAAGTACCAATCAACAAATGAACAGATAAAAAAGATGTGGTGTATAGATACACAATATAAAATTATTCAACCATGAGAAAGAAGGAAATCCTGTCATTTTGACAACAGGGATAGACCTGATGGCCTTATGCAAGAGAAATTAGTCAGACAAAAAGAAATGTTGTGTGATATCACTTATTATTAATTAATTATGTAATGTCTAGTCAAGGTTTTTCCAGTAGTCATGTATGGATGTGAGAGTTGGACTGCGAAGAAAGCTGAGCGATGAAGAATTGATGCTTTTGAACTGTGGTGATGGAGAAGACTCTTGAGAGTTCCTTGGACTGCAAGGAGATCCAACCAGTCCATTCTGAAGGAGATCAGCCCTGGGATTTCTTTGGAAGGAATGATGCTAAAGCTGAAACTCCAGTACTTTGGCCACCTCATGCGAAGAGTTGACTCATTGGAAAAGACTCTGATGCTTGGAGGGATTGGGGGCAGGAGGAGAAGGGGACGACCGAGGATGAGATGGCTGGATGGCATCACCAACTAAATGGACGTGAGTTTGAGTGAACTCCGGGGGTTGGTAATGGACAGGGAGGCCTGGCGTGCTGCGATTCATGGGGTCGCAAAGAGTCGGACACGACTGAGTGACTGAACTGAACTGAGCTGAATGTGATGAAGGGATTAGCTAATGTTATGATAGTAATCACATTGCAATATGTGTGTATCAAATCAACACTTGTATACCTTAAACTTTGTTGTTGTCATTCAGTCACTAAGTCGTGCCTGACTCTGTGACCCCACGGATTGCAGCATGCCAGGCTTCCCTCTCCTTCTCTATGTCCTATAGTTTGCTCAAACTCATGTCCAGTGAGTCATGATGCCATCCAACCAGCTCATCTTCTATCATCCCCCTCTCCTCCTGACCTCAACCCAAAACTTATATAGTGTTATATGTCAATTTTATCTCAATTTAAAAAAAAGATATAGTCAAGTTGTTTCTGCAGACAAGCAATCAAGCTTGTTTTAACTCTAGCCTTACATATGTGCAATATAGAATAATAGTACAGATGAACATATTTACATGGCAAGAATAGATATGCAGATGCAGACAATGGATTTATGGTCACAGGGGAAAGGAGTAGGTAGGATGAATTTGGAGATTACGATTAACATACATACACTACCACTCGTAGCTCAGTCAGTAAAGCGTCTGCCTGAAATGCAAGAGACCTGGGTTCGATTCCTGTGTTGGAAAGATTCCCTGGAGAAGGAAACGGCAACCCACTCCTGTACTCTTGCCTGGAGAATCCCATGGACAGATGAGACTGGCAGACTACAGTCCGTGGGGTCACAAGAGTCAGACACGACTGAGCGACTAAGCACACACACACATACACACTACCATGTGTAAAACAGATAATTATCAACTCTTTCCTAGTGCAATATGCTCTGTGATGACCTAGATTGGTGGGATGGGGGTGTGTAGGAAGGAGTGGATATATGTATATGTATTGCTGATTGCTTCATCGTTACAGTAGAAACAACACAACATTGTAAAACAATTATATTCCAATAAAAGTAAATAAAATAAACTCTAGAATTTAGGGCACCTAGCTGTGGGCAACTATCCTCTTGTTAAATAATTGCTTATTCATTTTTGTTTTTTCTATTTTAATTATGTTTGTATATGTACATATATATATATTTCTTTTCAGTTGTGTTTTTTAGTCAACAAAACAATCAGTAGTCAAATAACTGAGACCAAGAAGCCTTTAAAGTTTCCCTCAGCTTGACGTAAACTGTATATCCTTGTGCTTACTTAAATTCTTTCACATCCAAAGACTGAATTGGTGCTTTAGGTGATAGTCATGAATTATTCCCTGTTTCTTATAGATGCGGTATTACTATTCTGATATAAAGGAATTCATTTGAAAATTATTAACACAGATTTATTTCTGTTATGCATCAGCTAATAATGTCCAACTCCTTTTTAGGAAAACCACATACCAATAGTCATAAAGTGATCACACCATTTTTTTAGAAGAAAATATTTACAAATTCTCAAATGTATCTATGGAAATCTGTCTAGGTTTATTTTAAGATTCTTTTGACCCTTACTCATATTGGAAGAAAAATCAATTTAAGGGAAATGCCTAATAAAAAGCTAGAGGTCCAAAGATTGGTAGTAAATTATGGAAGAAATTACTTTTTATTCACATGATTTTCTAATTTTTAATATAAATAAGTAGCTAAAACTAAATGAGCATTAACTGCATGCCTTGATCCTCAGTCATGTTTTCCTGGGAAGAACTCAATTAGTTTATTTTTTAAAAATAAAATAACTTTACTTGTTTTTTAAATCAGGCTGTGATACTAACCATCATTTTGTGTTACTAATTATCCTTGATATTTTTAAATGAATTATTTCATGATAAAATTATAACTTTTTTTCTTCTGATCAATTGACATTGTCTTTTAAAATTGAACATTAGTAACTTTTAAGCCAAAAATAGAAGAGTATGCATATTGATAATAAATTACCAAGAACAATTCCCATTCTTAGCAATATCATTATTACATATTAGCTGTGTATACCTCTTCGAACGTCTACTTGCAGTGACCATATATGTCGTGGATTATACATTGAGTGAGTATGTTAGCTGTGGGTTTATCATAAATGGCCTTTATTATGTTGAGATATGTTCCCTCTTTGAGACTCCATGGACTGTAGCCCTCCAGGCTTCTCTGTCCATGGAATTCTCTAGGAAAGAATACTGGAGTGGATTGCCATTCCCTTCTCCAGAGGAACTTTCCCACCCAGGGATCAAACTCTGGACTCCTGCATCACAGACAGATTCTTTACCGTTTGAGCTACAGGGAAGTCCAAAATCAAAGGGAAAGCCGCTCAGTGTCCATCTGTTTGTGACCCTATGGACTATACAGTCCATGGAATTCTCCAGACTAGAATACTGGAGTGGGTAGCCCTTCCCTTCTCCAGGGGATCTTCCCAACCAAGGATCGAACCCAGGTCTCCCACACTGCAGGAAAATTCTTTAATGGCTGAGCCACAAGGGAAGTCCATATAATCCATGGGACTACAGTCCGTGGGGTCACAAAGAGTTGTACGTGACTGACACTAACATACAACACACGCAGCTTCCCTCTATTCCCCCTTCTGGAGAAATTTTTTATCATCAATAAATGTTGAATNCAACCAAGGATCGAACCCAGGTCTCCCACACTGCAGGAAAATTCTTTAATGGCTGAGCCACAAGGGAAGTCCATATAATCCATGGGACTACAGTCCGTGGGGTCACAAAGAGTTGTACGTGACTGACACTAACATACAACACACGCAGCTTCCCTCTATTCCCCCTTCTGGAGAAATTTTTTATCATCAATAAATGTTGAATTTTATCAAAAACTTTTTCTTCATCTATTGAGATATCATATGGTTTTTATTCCTTAATTTGTTGATATGATCTATCATGTTGATTCTTTTGTGAATATTGAAAAATCATTGTATCCCTGGGTTAAATCCCATTTGATTATGGTATACAATCTTTTTAATGTGTTGTTGGATTTTGTTTGCTAGTATTTTGTTGAGGGTTTTGTATCTTTGTTCTTCAGTGATATTAGCCTGTAATTTTCTCTTTTTTTTTTTTTTTGGTATCAGGGTGATGGTAACCTAATAGAATGAGTTCATAAGTACATCCCCCTCTGCAATTTTTTAGAATATTTTCAGAAGGATAGGTGTTAACTCTTCTCTAAATGTTTGGTAAAGTTCACCTGTGAAGCCACCTTGTCTAGACTTTTGTTTGTTGGGAGTTTTTAAATTATTGATTCAAATTCGGTATTGGTAATTAGACTGTTCATGTTTTCTATTCCTTCCTGATTCAGTCTTTGGGGCTGTACCTTTCTAAGAATTTGACCATTTCTTCTAGGTTGCCCATTTTACTGGTATATAATTGCTCACAGAAGTCTTATGATACTTTGCCATTCTGTGCTGTCAGTTGTAACTTTTTCATTTCTGATTTTTTAAATTTGTGCCCTCTCCTTTTTCTTTTTGATAATCCTGGCTAAATTTTACCAATTTTATTTGTCTCTTCAGAGAACCAGCTTTTGGTTTTATTGCACTTTTCTACTGTTTTCTTCGTCTCTATTTCATTTATTTCTTCTGTGATCTTTATGATTTCTTTCTTTTTACTAACTGGGTTTTGTTTGTTCTTCTTTCCCTTGTTACTTTTGGTGTAAGGTAAATAAACTCATTTTATGATAAACATGGAAGTGCTTTGTCAAAATAGTGTTAAAATCTTTATTTCTGGTCTCATGCACCTATGCCCTCAGCTTATTCTTCACTTTCTTATATATGGAGAAATAGATTGGAACTTAAAAACCTTAAAGAATACTGACTTATGGCATTAAACGATTAATAGAATGCTATGCTTTGCTTTATCTTGTAATTCTTGTGCCATTTGTTGTATTGCTGTCTGAGCTGTATGTAAACTGTGGATATGTTGAGTGCTGACATTCTTCTGACATATTCATTTGCTTACACAAGACACTCTGTGACATACTCTCACAACCAATTCCAATATTCCAGGGTAGTGGAAAGAGACCTAAATGTACTGTCTTAGCCCATTCAGGTATATTACAAACTGGGTAGCTTATAAATGACAAAAAGTTATTTCTCATACTGGTTGCTGCTGCTAAGTCACTTCAGTCGTGTCCGACTCTGTGTGACCCCATAGACGGCAGCCCACCAGGCTCCCCCATCCCTGGGATTCTCCAGGCAAGAACACTGGAGTGGGTTGCCATTTCCTTCTCCAATGCATGAAAGTGAAAGGGAAGTCGTTCAGTCGTGTCCCACTCTTAGCAACCCCATGGACTGCAGCCCACCAGGCTCCTCCGTCCATGGGATTTGCCAGGCAAGAGTACTGGAGTGGGGTGCCATTGCCTTCTCCATCTCATACTGGGCAGACTGGGAAGTTCAAGATCAGGGCTACAGTAGATTCGGTGTCAGTGAGAACCTGCCTTCCAGACAGATATATTTTCACCATAAACTCACACTGCAGAAAGGAAGAACTAGGTCTCTGGGGTCTCTCTTATAAAGGCACTAGTCTCAATCATAAGGGTTCCTCCAATGATTGAATACTTTCTCAAAGACCACCTTCTAATGTTATCACACTGAGGTAGGATTTCCACATATGAATTTGAAAGGGACACAAGCATTCAATCTACATGTATTATTAAAGCATAGTGTATGAACATTGCTAACTGTTTATAACAAACGTCTGAGCAGGAGAATTGCTACTGAACTCCCAGATATGAAGTAATATGATGGCGTAAGCCCTCTATATTTTCTAATACCAAAGACCAGAGCTCAGTTTGGCACAGCAGACTAGAGAACCAACAGTTCTTGGTGCACAGGACCAGAAGATGCAAAGAAAGACCACTCTTACAGATGCCCTTCCCACTGCCCACTCCCCCTTTCCAACTCTGACAGGTGAACTTTTACATTTTTCTTTCTGTAGAGTTAATCCTTTCCCATTGGAAATACTTTTATTTGGGCAAGGAATCTTGGAGAAAGAATGTGACAGTGTAATAAGTTTGAGTATTTTGAGATATTTGTCTTCACATTTCTATCAAGATTTATGAAAAGTGGTAAAGCTGACCTCTGACAACTTCTGTGCTTACCTAAGAAGCCCCTTTAATGTGTGATAAACTCAAATTACCAGTTAAATGGGAAGAGATTTAAATTTACCAGTAAATTTTTCATTTGGTCTTAGATCTGTAGATTCCTAGACACCTAGCCTTTATCCAATGTTAAGATATTATGGGCTTAGCTTCTCAGGATGCCTTCTTAAAGACTTCTTATGACATATATCTTATGCCCCGTTAAGCAAGGATTTATTTATAATCAGAGTCTTCTTTAAATATCATAAAAACAAAAGTTACTCATATAAAAATAGTACAATTTGAGAGAACTACAAATCTCAAGCAGTTGATAACATTCTTTTCAGGTAAGAAGGAGTAGCTTAACATTTTCACTGCTAGTTCAATTTTATGTAATTTCAAAATAATATGACAATGTCATATATCTTTCTTTTCATTCCTATGAGTTAGGGTCAGTCAATATATTCGTTGTTTAGTATCATTTCAAAAGTGTATAGACTTATTTTGATTAATTAATTTCTTATAGGGAATATTTCTTAATTTCTTTTACTTAAAGCTTGCTTAAAAAAAACTCATAATCAAACTTATGTAAAGTTTGCAAAAATATTTTGGTGAACATCTATATGTGTGGCTGTCTCTTATACACATCTCATATATCTTTCTTTTCATTCCTATGAGTTAGGGTCAGTCAATATATTCGTTGTTTAGTATCATTTCAAAAGTGTATAGACTTATTTTGATTAATTAATTTCTTATAGGGAATATTTCTTAATTTCTTTTACTTAAAGCTTGCTTAAAAAAAACTCATAATCAAACTTATGTAAAGTTTGCAAGAATATTTTGGTGAACATCTATATGTGTGTTTCTATGTATTCAACAATTTTAATCATTTTGTTGTATTTCTATATCCTTTCTCCCCTCCCTTTATCTCTATGATATTTTTCACCTTTGCCTGAGCCATTTGAGAGTAAGATACAGGCATCATGGCACATTATCCCTTAATAATTCAGCATATAACTCCTAAAAACAAGGACATTCTATCACATGTTCATAGCATAATTGATATATTCAGGGAATTTAACATTGATATAATCATATCCATACTCCAGTTTTGCCAATTATCTGAATAATTTCCTTTGAATAATTTTTTCAATCAAGGATTCAATCTAGGATAATGCATCTTATTTATTCGCATGTGTCTTTAGCTGTATTTCCCCATGAACAATTCTTTAGCTTTTCTTCATATCACATGACACTTGACATGTTGACAAGAGTATATGAGTTGGTCTTATTGTTTCATCATAATTAGATATGCATTTTTGGCAAGAATTCTACAGAAATACATTGTGTCCCTACAACACTTTGGGGGACCATTGAGATATTCAGTTAAGGTGGCATCTCCCATGCCAATATATTAATAAATGACATGTTGGAGATAATTTGAGACTGTTTAAGCATCCTGTTCCCCATCGAATTTTAACTGATGGTTTTAGCATAGATAATTCTTGACTGAATTAAGAATTCAAAATGGTTGCATAGAAATTTTAAAAATTATTCTCATACCTGCTTTTATTTTTTATTAATTTAGCAATAATCACTATTAGTATAATCTACTGTATTCCATTATGTTTACTATACAGTTTCATCTTAAAATTAACTAAAAAATGGCCAGTGAGGGCAATTTCAAACTGACCTTTCCCATTTTATTTTTCAGCATTTTCTTTCTTTCCAGACTTATTTTCTTACTTTTCATAAAAAAAAAAGTCCCACTGAGACGACCCAGAGGGATGGTACGGGGAGGGAGGAGGAAGGGGTGTTCAGGAACACGTATATACCTGTGGCAGATTCATGTTGATGTATGGCAAAACCAATACAATATTGTAAAGTAAAATAAATAAATAAATAAAGTGAAAAGTAAAAAAAAAAAAAAAAAAACCCTCCCAGGTTTATTTTATATGCTCTCTGACTCAGCCTTTAAATTAGCAATTTCTCCCAAATTCCTTGTTTCTTTAATTGGAGAATGCATTTTGAAAAGCAAGATATGATTGTTAGTTGTGTTCACTCCTATTGGTTGGGTTTGCACTTAAATTCTTTTAACACAGAGAATTTATAAATTTATAGGTTTATAAATTGGTAGGAAGGTAGGTAGATGCATAGATGAGTGGATAGATAAGATTTTTTTTTAATAGATCAAAAATTTATACTAATATCTTTAACAACAAGCCAATACCACAAAATTTATCACCATCTTACCCAACCCATTCCTAGTTGCATTATCTTTTAATATGATCATTAGTTTCTCATAATGTCAAAATATTTACTTATTTGCTTAATTCTACAATATGTATAACCTTACTGTGAAGAAAATAGTTACATAGCTGACCTAAACTGCTGTCTTTGAAAAGTCCTACTTTCAAAGTTAGCTCTTTGGTGGCATCTATGAACTTGGACTTCAGAGTGTTCCTACATCTCTTACTGATAAGAGTTATTCACTGTGTCAAAAGTGTTTGTGAAAGAAATATGGTTTATATTGAACACCTGCTCTTGAGACTTCTCAGGATTTGGAATTATTGATCCAGACACATGCCACTTATGTGACCAGGCCCAGTAAAAACCAAGGGCAATGATTCTTATATGAGCTTGACTGGTTTGCAACATTTTACATGTGTTGTCACAAATACTTACTGGGGATTTTAAGCATGTCTTGCTGATTTCACTGGGAAAGGACCTTTGGGAGATTGTCCCTGGCTTCTTCAGACTTTACTCCAGTAGACTTTTTTCTTTGTTGATTCTGCACTGCATTCTTTTGTTGTAGTAAATCATCAGTTCAGTTCAGTCACCCAGTCGTGTCTGACTCTTTGCAACCCCATGAATCGCAGCACGCCAGGCCTCCCTGCCCATCACCAACTCCTGGAGTTCACTCAGACTCATGTCCATCGAGTCGGTGATGCCATTCAGCCATCTCATCCTCTGTCGTCCCCTTCTCCTCCTGCCCCCAATCCCTCCCAGCATCAGAGTCTTTTCCAATGAGTCAACTCTTTGCAT
>SJYT01002317.1:0-37829 GCA_006410635.1 Cephalophus harveyi | reverse complement strand
CATTAATATTGTATTTTTGAAAATCCAACTTCTACTCTAGACTTCTAATTATTGCTTTTTGGTATTTGTTATCAATTATGTACCTTTAAGATGGAGAAGGAAATGGCAACCCACTCCAGTGTTCTTGCCTGGAGAATCCCAGGGACGGTGGAGCCTGATGGGCTGCCATCTATGGGGTCGCACAGAGTCAGACACAACTGAAGCAACTTAGCAGCAGCAGCAACAGCACCTTTAAGAACCCAATCTTCAGTACCCATTTTTACTTGGGAGAGAGATTACTGGTTTGACTACTCTCTCCCCTTTGGACTCTCCTTTTTCTCCACCAGGTCACCTCTATCTCCTCCCTCCCCCTTCTCTTCTCTACCCAACTCTATAAATCTCTGTGTGTGTTCCAGATGGTGGAGAACACTTAGGGAACTGATTACTGGCTGGATCTATCTCTATCCTTTTGATTCCCCCCTTTATCCTCCTGGCCACTCTGTCTCCTTCCTTCCTCTTCTCTTCTCTGTATAACTCCATGAAGATCTCTGAGCAGTCCAGACTGTGGAGTGCACATAAGGAAGTGATTACTGGCTAGCTTGTTCTCTCCTCTTTTGATTCCCCCTTGCCTCATTTGGGTCACCTCTACCTCCCTCCTCCCTCTTAGCTTCTCCATGTAACTTTGTGAACCTTTCTTGGTGTCCCTCACTGTCAAGAAACTTTTCATGTTTAACCTAGATGTTTTATTAACGATGCTGTATGGATGGAGAAGTCTTGAGACTACTGTAAAAATAAGACTGGAAACCAGAAGCAGGAGGCTTAAGTCCAAATTCTGAGAACACCAGAGAACTCTTGACTCCAGGGAACATTAATCAACAGTAGCTCATCAAATGCCTCCATACCTACACTGAACCCAAACACCACCCAAGGGCCAACAAGTTCCAGAGCAAGACATACCATGCAAATTCTCCAGCAACACAGGAACACTGTCCTGAGCTTCAATATACAGGCTTCCCAAAGTCACTCCAAACCCATTGACATCTCATAACTCATTATTGGACACTTCATTGCACTCCAGAGAGAAGAAATCCAGCTCTACCCACCAGAATACCGACACAAGCTTCCCTAACCAGGAAACCTTGACAAGCCAACCATACAACCCCACCTATAGTGAAGAAACTCCACAATAAAGAGAACTCCACAAACTGCCAGAAGGAAGAGAGAGGGAATCTACCTGATAAAAAATTCAGAATTATGATAGTGAAAATGATCCAAAATCTTGAAATCAAAATGTAGTAACAGATAAATAGCCTGGAGATAAGGATTGAGAAGATGCAAGAAGGTTTTAACAAGGACCTAGAAGAAATTAAAAAGAGTCAATATATTATGAATAATGCAATAAATGAGATTAAAAAAAACACTCTGGAGGGTACAAATAGTAGAATAACGAAGGCAGACAATTAGTGAGGTAGAAGATAGAATGGTAGAAATAAATGAATCAGAGAAGAAAAAAGAAAAATGAATTAAAAGAAATGAGGACAATCTCAGAGACCTCTGGGACAATGTTAAATGCCACAACATTCGAATCATAGGAGTCCCAGGAGAAGAAGACAAAAAGAAAGACCATGAGAAAATACTTGAGGAGATAATGGTTGAAAACTTTCCTAAAATGGGGAAGGAAATAATCACCCAAGCCCAAGAAACCCAGAGGGTCCCAAACAGGAAAAATCCAAGGCAAAACACCCAAGACACATATTAATCAAATTAACAAAGATCAAACACAAAGAACAAATATGAAAAGCAGCAAGAGAAAAACAACAAATAACACACAAGTGGATTCCCATAAGGATAACAGCTGATCTTTCAACAGAAACTCTTCAGGCCTGGTGGGAATGTCAAGACATACTTAAAGTGATGAAAGAAAATAACCTACAGACCAGATTACTGTACCCAGCAAGGATCTCATTCAAATATGAAGGAGAAAACAAAAGTTTTACAGACAAGCAAAAGCTGAAAGAATTCAGCACCACCAAAACGGCTCTCCAACAAATGCTAAAGGATCTTCTCTAGACAGGAAACACAAAAAGGGTGTATAAACTCAAACCCAAAACAATAAAGTAAATAGCAACGAGATCTTACTTATCAAAAATTACCTTAAACAAAAATGGGTTGAATGCCCCAACCAAAAGACAAAGACTGGCTGAATGGATATAAAAACAAGACCCCTATATATGTTGTCTACAAGAGACCCACCTCAAAACAAGGGACACATACAGACTGAAAGTGAAGGGCTGGAAAAAGATATTCCATGCAAATAGAGACCAAAAGAAAGCAGGAGTAGCAATACTCATATTAGATAAAATAGACTTTCAAAAAAAAGGCTGTGAAAAGAGACAAAGAAGGACACTACATAATGATCAAAGGATCAATCCAAGAAGAAGATATAACAATCATAAATATATATGCACCCAACATAGGAGCACCACAATATGTAAGACAAAAGCTACAAGTATGAAAGGGGAAATTAACAATAACACAATAATAGTGGGAAATTTTAATACCCCACTCAACCTATGGATAGATTGGCTAAACAGAAAATTAACAAGGAAACACAAACTTTCAATGATACAATAGACCAGTTAGACCTAATTGATATCTCTAGGACATTACACACAAAAACAATGAATTTCACCTTTTTCTAAAGCACACATGGAACCTTCTTCAAGATAGATCACATCCTGGGCCATAAATCTAGCCTTGGTAAATTAAAAAAAAAAANATACCCCACTCACACCCATGGATAGATCAACTAAACAGAAAATTAAGAAGGAAACATAAACTTTAAACAATATAATAGACCAGTTAGACCTAATTGATATCTATAGGACATTTCACCCCAAAACAATGAATTTAACCTTTTTCTCAAGGGCACATGGAACCTTCTCCAGGATAGATCACATCCTGGGTCATAAATCTAGCCTTGGTAAATTCAAAAAAATTGAAATCATTCCAAGCATCTTTTCTGACCACAGTGCAGTAAGATTAGATGTCAATTACAGGAGAAAAGCTATTAAAAACTCCAACATATGGAGGTTGAACACCACGCTGCTGAAAAACCAACAAATCACATAAGAAATCAAAAAAGAAATCAAAATATGCATAGAAATGAATAAAAATGAAAACACAACAACCCAAATCCTGTGGGACACTGTAAAAGCAGTGTTAAGGGGAAGGTTCATAGCAATACAGGCATACCTCAAGAAACAAGAAAAAAGTCAAATAAATAACCTAACTCTACACCTAAAGCAACTAGAAAAGAAAGAAATGAAGTTCCCCAAGGTTAGTAGAAGGAAAGAAATCTTAAAAAACAGGGCAGAAATAAATGCAAAAGAAACATGAGAGACCATACCAAAAATCAACAAAGCCAAAAGCTGGTTCTTTGAAAAAATAAATAAAATTGACAGACCATTAGCCAGACTCATCAAGAAACAAAGGTTTCCCCAAGGTTAGTAGAAGGAAAGAAATCTTAAAAAACAGGGCAGAAATAAATGCAAAAGAAACATGAGAGACCATACCAAAAATCAACAAAGCCAAAAGCTGGTGCTTTGAAAAGATAAATAAAATTGACAGACCATTAGCCAGACTCATCAAGAAACAAAGGGAAAAAAATCAAATCAATAAAATTATAAATGAAAATGGAGAGATCACAACAGACAACACAGAAACACAAAGGATCATAAGAGACTATATCAGCAATTATATGCCAATAAAATGGACAACGTGGAAGAAATGGACGAATTCTTAAAAAAGTACAACTTTCCAAAACTGAACCAGGAAGAAATAGAAAGTCTTAACAGACACATCACAAGCACAGAAATTGAAACAGTAATCAGAAATCTTCCAGCAGACAAAAGCCCACGTCCAGATGGCTTCACAGCTGAATTCTACCAAAAATTTAGAGAAGAGCTAACACCTATCCTACTCAAACTCTTCCAGAAAATTGCAGAGGAAGGTAAACTTCCAAACTCATTCTATGAGGCCACCATCACCCTAATCCCCAAACCTGACAAAGATGCCACCAAAAAAGAAAACTACAGGCCAATATCACTGATGAACATACATGCAAAAATCCTTAACAAAATTCTAGCAATCAGAATCCAACAACACATTAAAAAGATCATACACCATGACCAAGTGGGCTTTATCCCAGGGATGCAAGGATTCTTCAATATCCACAGATCAATCAATGTAATACACCACATTAACAAACTGAAAAATAAAAGCCATATGATTATCTCAATAGATGCAGAGAAAGCCTTTGACAAAATTCAACATCCATTTATGATAAAAACTCTCCAGAAAGCAGGAATAGAAGGAACATACCTCAACATAATAAAAGCTATATATGACAAATTCACAGCAAACATTATCCTCAATGGTGAAAAATTGAAAGCATTTCCCCTAAAGTCAGGAACAAGACAAGGGTGCCCACTTTCGCCACTACTATTCAACATAGTTTTGGAAGTTTTGGGCACAGCAATCAGAGCAGAAAAAGAAATAAAAGGAATCCAAATTGGAAAAGAAGAAGTAAAACTCTCACTGTTTGCAGATGACATGATCCTCTACATAGAAAACTCTAAAGACTCCACTAGAAAATTACTAGAGCTAATCAATGAATATAGTACAGTTGCAGGATGTAAAATCAACACACAGAAATCCCTTGCTTTCCTATACACTAATAATGAGAAAATAGAAAGAGAAATTAAGGAAACAATTCCATTCAGCTTTCTTTATAGTCCAACTCTCACATCCATACATGACTACTGGAAAAATCATAGCCTTGACTAGATGGGCCTTTGTTGGTAAAGTAATGTCTCTGCTTTTCAATATGCTGTCTAGATTGGTCATAATTTTTCTTCCAAGGAGTAACCATCTTTTAATTTTATGGCTGCAATTACCATCTGCAGTCATTTTTTTTTCAGTAGAAAACTTATATTTAGTACTCAAGGGAGTGAAAAACTAGAAATAATATGAAAATTCAAGCATCAGATGATATTTGGAGTTAGTGACTTAAAAGTTCCATTCAAATACTGAAATTGTAGGATTTTATGCTAGAATGATCATGTTTAGTTCCACAGGCAGCTATTAACTGAAAGAGGAAATGAAATGTATACTGCTGAAAAAGTGCTCAGAAGTTGCTTAATCTTAGGAAAGGCCTTATGATGCCATTCAGATAATTGGCAGATAAATTAAACAATTATTTGGAGAACACAAAAATCATTGCTTCTCTAAAATTTATTGTTAATATTCCAATTCAAACCTCAAAACTATGGATGGTGATCTCTTTTTTTAATACTAATTTTTTATTGTCATATAATTGCTTTACAATGTTGTATTGGTTTCTGCTGTACAATGAAGTGAATCATCTAATATGTACACATATATTCCCTCCCTCTTGGATGTTTCTCTCTTTCCCACTCCATCCCAACCATCTAGGTCATCCCAGAGCATGGGTGTGGAGAAAAGGGAACCACCTTGCAGTGTTGGTATCAATGTAAATTGATACAGCTACATGGAAAATAGTAACGATGTTCCTAAAAATCTAAAAATAGAATTGCCATATGATCCAACAATCCCAATAATCCCACTACTGGGCATATACCCTGAGAAAATCATAATTCAAAAGGACACATTGTGCACTCCTCACCACAGCACTATTTACAGTAGCCAGGATATGGAAGCAACCTAAATGTCCATCAACAGATGAATGAATCAACAAGATGTGGTACATATATCTAATGGAATATTACTCAGTCATAAAAAGGAACAAAATTGGGTCATTTGTGGAGATGTGGATGGACCTAGAGTCAGTCAGACAGAGTGAAGTAATTCAGAAAGAGAAAAGCAAATGTTGTAAATTAACACATATACATGATGTCTAGAAAAATGGTACAGATGAACCTGTTTCCAAGGCAGGGATTTGGGATGAATGAGGAGATTAGGACTTTCCATAGTAAACTTAAAAAGAGATGCAGTACTTAAAACTCTGCCAAACTAGAGAGATGTCTTCTTCCCCTCTGTCTTAGTGGGATACCAGGCCAAAACAAAACACTTTCTGATGATTCAAACTTGTCTTGGAGAACTATCTGTAAGCCATTCTTTTTTTGGGGGGAGGGGGGCGGCTGTCTGTAGTGTGCTCCTATAAATGGGTTGGGAGTTACCTGACAATAAATAGAGAGCAGTGTCCTGAAAGTAAGAACCACTGGCTCATAGACCTGCCTTGTGCTTTCAGGATCCACTTGAATTCACTCTCCTGATTGTGTTGATGATGAATTGCTGTGTGTGCGTCTGGTGTCATTACATACACCTACATAGCACAGATAGAGATGTTCTATTTAACCGTTCAAATTCCAAATCATTCTTATTTTGCATTTCTACTGGCCAGTTTCATGAACATTTTCCCAATAAGATGACTGGCGAAACTACAGTAGTGAAACATCTAGATTTGGGGGAAAGGAAAGAGGCATTATTTCAGATGACTTCTTCCTTTTTTCCTTTGAACAAGGAAATTGACAGTAAATCCACTGAAATATCGAAGGCTGGAGAGAGAACAGCTATGTGAAGGAAAGACCATTAGTTCCACATGGTAAATGCTGAAAGCAAGCTGTCTTTGAGATAGCTTGTGGAGATTGTCCAGAGACAGCTGGAAAGAAACACCTGGATTTTACAGTGGGGATATGGACTTCATATATAAACAAATAAAATTATGAAAACAGCAGATTCAGACATAGTCTCACTCACTCAACATCTTCAGTGATTTCTATGTATAATACATTCTTAAGATTCTGGGGAGTAAGGGATGGACAGGTACACACTGCTGTATTTAAAACGGATAACCAACAAGGCCCTATTGTACAGCACAGAGAACTCTGCTCAATGTCACGGGGCAGTCTGAATGGGAGGGGAGTTTAGGAGAGACTGGATAATGCATGGCTGAGTCCCTTTGCTGTTTACTGGAAACTATCATAAATAGTTAATCTGCTGTATGCCAATGCAAAATAAAAAGTTAAAAAGTAAGTGGGAGATATTTATTCCCTAATATCTACTGGAAAGAAAAACAAAACCCATGCGTATGTTTAAGTCCCTTTGCTGTGCATCTGAAACTATCCCAATAATGTTAATCTGCTATACACCAATACAGAATAAAAAGTTAAAAAATAAATGGGAGGTATTTATGCCCTAATCTATTGGAAAGAAAAAAGTAAAACAAAATCAGCGGGTGAGACCATGTATAATTCTGAGAGACTAAGCAATGCAACAACACTTTAAGGAAGATGCCGTATTTAATAATTTTTTCATCAGCCACTGAGTTTAATGAATCTGAGGGCTAGTTTATGACCCCCTCAAACTTGAGTTAGCATGTCTGTAAAGCTTGGTGTTTTCTGGATACATCTGTAAGTGTGATGTTGTAACTAACTTAATCCTTACAGCAGCCCCATGAGATGGTATTCTCTTATTCAGATTTTACAGAAGAAAAATCAAAGCAGAAAGGACTTTCCCCAAACACATGGACCTATTAAGTGTCAAGGCTGGAATGGAGACCCAGCATAACCATCTAGGCCTGGTATTAGAAACTGTACTACAGACCCTACAAAATAATGACTCTGAACTCACAAATACCCTCACCAATACCTACGTGGAAGCAGACAAGGAAAAAAAAAAAGTAACTTTATGCATTTTTTTTCTTAGCTTTTTTAGTGAATTTTTTTTAGGCAAATCCCTTTGAAGGGATCAAAACCATTTTTATTTTTATATAAAATTATGAGACAAATGCATGAAGAGAATTCCAGCAGGATTAAGAAAGGTGTGCAGACCTGTCAACACTGTTTCCCCTCAGAGAGGCTGTCAGGGTCTGAGGCTGGACCAGCTTTCTCAGGGACCTCTGTATGCCTGGAGCATCACACACGAGCAGATCAAGTGTTGGAGGAGCACACTGAGGCAGCAAGTTGAGGGTCAGATGGGTGGAGAGGAGAGGTGTGATGTACTCTTATCCAGGAAGCCCTCAGGCCTTCAGAAATGTTGTCACTGCATGAAATACTGAGTGTGTTTGGATTTCTTGGAAAAACATAGGGAAGACACAGCTACAAGCTTGGGATTTTGTCCAGGAGAAATAATTCCATAGGCTTTCAAAATGTGGAGTCAGAGATGCAAAGACTCCATGAAATGTGTAAGATTCCTCCTATAGCAATTCATGTTATTAGAAATTAATCCAGGTTTATCGACATCTTTGATGGATCAGAGATGCTTAACAAATATCTGTATCACAGATAGGTAAGCTAACAGTGACAAATTAACTTAAAATTGTGGCCAGGTCACTCAAAAACCCAATGCATGGGCTACAATCAGAAGATCACATTCTTAAAAAAATAGTAGGAAATTATTTCTTGCTCTTCTTGCATTAGATGAATTTATTATTAAATATAATTTAAAATGAGGATTTTTTAATGAGTTGCAATAATTAGATAACTTCTTTTAAAAATCTGTTATGAATTTAAATAAGCATAGTCCTGAATGGCTCCTAGAATTTTCTGATAAAAAGTAACAGAAATGACAAAATTCACTTCTGATTCATTCAAACTGGATTTCATTAAAAATTTTAAGAATTTAAACCCCACTCAACTAGTTTGATTGCATTAATTATCAAAACAAGATAAACATAAGTACCCACAAAAGTTACTTCTTTTAAAAAATTAGTTCACGTGGAAGGTGGAAGAAAGAGGACATGAAGGCAGGGAATTTGGGAAAATGCATAATTATTTCTGAGTCCTCAGACTTGTCCTGGGGACAGGCTTGGAATGTGTAGACTTACTCATAGAGCATATAGCAAAGACTTATTTAGGCTTTGCCTAAAAGAGCATTTACATTTGATGTATTACCTGCTGCATTTTGGAGACTGCTCCAGAGGGCTCAACTCAGAGTCTTCTAAGAGTACAGAATGATGGGAATCTGCACAGCTTTCAGCTCTGTTCAGCATCATCTTTTTTGGCATCTCCTGATTACTCAGAAGTCAGGCCCGCTGTGATAAGTGTTTCTAGTATTAAAAGCTGTTGTCATCACATTTTATTAATGTTCCCCAAGACATTCAGTGACATCTGCACTCCCTTGAAATTGTAAAAATAAGCTACCTAAACTAAAACACTTTTGCAGGATAAAAATACCAAGTCATTTATTAGCTCCACAACAGAAAACAGCCATTGCTTTGTCACTTACACAACCTATGAATTTCTAGTTTAGGGTAGAAATGAATATTTATTGTTGAAAGCTACTCTTCGCGAAATGCTTTTCACGTTGGGGTTAAACTATTGTGAGATATTTTGATTTCATTAAAAATGTTAAATCAATCCACAATATTTTATAAATAGCCTAGGTTCACAGTATAATACAGTTTGAGGATGGTTGCTGAACTACTTATTATTGATGATAACATGCTTAAATAAACAGGAAAATTCCTTCTTAATTACTTCCATGTGATGCGGGTCTACATTTTTAAATTATGTCTAAAAATCTATTCACCCACCTATCTATCTTTCTATCATGTATGTATGTAGGCGTGTGTCATCTATATCTATTTATCTTCTATATCTCTCAATTATGTCTCAGTTCAATTCAGTTTAGTCGCTCAGTCGTGTCCGACTCTTTGCGACCCCATGAATCGCAGCACAACAGGCCTCCCTGTCCATCACCAACTTCCAGAGTTCACTCAGACTCACGTCCATCGAGTCAGTGATGCCATCCAGCCATCTCATCCTCTGTCGTCCCCTTCTCCTCCTGCCCCCAATCCCTCCCAGCAACAGAGTCTTTTCCAATGAGTCAACTCTTCGCATGAGGTGGCCAAAGTATTGGAGTTTCAGCTTTAGCATCATTCCCTCCAAAGAAATCCCAGGGCTGATCTCCTTCGGAATGGACTGGTTGGATCTCCTTGCAGTCCAAGGGACTCTCAAGAGTCTTCTCCAACACCACACTTCAAAAGCATCAATTCTTTAGCGCTCAGCCTTCTTCATGGGAAATAGATGGGCAAACAGTGGAAACAGTGTCAGACTTTATTTATTTGGGCTCCAAAATCACTGCAGATGGTGACTGCAGCCATGAAATTAAAAGAGCTTACTCCTTGGAAGAACAGTTATGACCAACCTAGATAGCATATTCAAAAGCAGAGACAATTATGTCTATCATCTATCTATTTCCACCTATCATCCATCTTTCTATCATTGCATCTATCATCTGTTTATCTAATCTGTCCATCTTCTTCCTGACCAGGACTCTGGTCAGGAATATATGTTAATATATTGCATTATCTCTACATTCTAATCAGCTTGGTTTTACAGTGTCTTTTCAAGATAAAGGATTTTTTTCTTTTTTTTTTTTTTTTTAAGAGTGACATAAGATCCCTTAGTCTAAGTTTCTCCTACATAGAGAAAATTTTCAAACATAAATAGATGCTGAAAAAATACTACCAAGTAGATAAAAGAAAACTGCTGACAACTGGCCATATTTGTCCTCTCTCTTTCACGCATGCACGCATACACCTACACACACACACACACACCCCACCCACGTGACGTACATTTGAAAGCACAATTCTGAAATCATATAGCTTCACATTTAAATATATTAGCATTCATCTTAGGAAGAAAGAGGCCAATTACCATCCTTAACAATGGTTCCCTGAGACATTAATATTTCCTGAAGGAATTATTTGAATCACACCATTGTGAAACTCAGGGTTTTCACCATTTTATATTAATTAGCAGTTTTTTTGAAAGAAGATCTTCACTTTTTTCTCCCATTTTATCTCTTCTTTTCATGTAACACTGCAGATTCTGAAATTTTTAATTATTTAAAATAGCCATCAATAGCAGTACATTTACCAAACTTGAAAAATAAAAATAATTTTAGTTTCATTTTGTATGGAGTTCACATTGAGATTTACCTGATGGCTATAAGAAATATTTTTTTGCTATTGAAAATCCAAATCAGGCTCTAATATAGTTTCAACCTTTCCAGTTGATTATGTCTGTTTAACCTCTTAGTCTAGAAGAATCCCACAACTTGTCTGTGACACTGACTTTATTTAAAGACCCAGGACAGTTTGTTTTCTTGTATGCTATTTTCTTGTAGACTCCTAATTTGAGTCCTCCTAGTCCATGGGGTCGCTAAGAGTTGGATACAACTGAGCCACTTCATTTCCACTTTTCACTTTCATGCATTGGAGAAGGAAATGGCAACCCACTCCAGTGTTCTTGCCTGGAGAATCCCAGGGACAGGGGAGCCTGGTGGGCTGCCGTCTATGGGGTCTCACAGAGTCGGACATGACTGAAGTGACTTAGCAGCAGCAGCAGTGCTGAATTCCATTCTCTATCCTTGAGGACACATTGGAGAAGACCCTGATGCTGGGAAAGATTGAGGGCAGGACAGAAAGATTGAGGGGACGACAGAGAATGAGATGGTTGGATGTCATCATCGACTCAATGGACATGAGTTGGCACAAACTCCAGGAGACAGTGAAGGAGAGGGAATCCTGGCATGCTGCCATCCATGGGGTTGCAGAGAGGGACACAACTGAGTAACTGAACAACAAATCCCCGCATTTCCTACAAACTGGAAAGAAATCTGGATATTTCCATTGCAATATTGTCTATTTCCATACCAATATTGGGGATTTTATGGATGGTTTTGTGTTTGACCTATTGCAGCCCATTGGGAGCTCTTCTGTCAGATTTCTCAGTATTAAAGATGTTGTTTCATGCTTCGGCTGAGGTGGTAATGGACAGATCTCTCCAAGGATTCTTTAAATGAGCATCACATTTCTGCAGATTAGTTTCTCTCATTGTCTATGCTTCCATGACCCACTGATGCCTTTAAACTGGTGATCTCCTGTTTCATTTGCCTTTCTTCTCACTCCTGTTCGGACTTTGGTTGGCTGCATACTTCTCTAGTGGCTCAGAGGTAAAGAATCCACTTGCAATGCAGGATGAGGGTTAGATCCCTGGGTCGGGAAGATCCCCTGGAAGAGGAAATGGCAACTCACTCCAGTGTTCTTGCCTGGAGAATTCCATGGACAGAGGAGCCTGGCAGGCTACAGTCTATGTAGTCACACAGAGTTAAATACGACTGTTACTGGGCACATACATACAGTCTTCTCTGTGGTACTTCTGGGCATTCCATCCTGTCTTTCAACAGCCTGAAAGGAAGCAGGCAGCCCTTCATTTGTTCAGTCCAGTTCAGTTGCTCAGTCATGTCCAACTCTTTGCGACCCCATGAATCGCAGCATGCCAGGCCTCCCTGTTCATTACCATCTCTCAGAGTTCACTCAGACTCATGTCCATTGAGTCAGTGATGCCATCCAGCCATCTCATCCTCAGTCGTCCCCTTCTCCTCCTGCCCTCAATCCCTCCCAGCATCAAAGTCTTTTCCAATGAGTCAACTCTTCACATGAGGTGGCCAAAGTACTGGAGTTTCAGCTTTAGCATCATTGCTTCCAAAGAAATCCCAGGGTTGATCTCCTTCAGAATGCACTGGTTGGATCTCCTTGCAGTCCAAGGGACTCTCAAGAGTCTTCTCCAACACCACAGTTCAAAAGCATCAATTCTTCGGCGCTCAGCCTTCTTCACAGTCCAACTCTCACATCCGTACATGACCACAGGAAAAACCATAGCCTTGACTAAACAGACCTTAGTCGGCAAAGTAATGTCTCTGCTTTTGAAAATACTATCTAGGTTGGACATAACTTTTCTTCCAAGGAGTAAGCATCTTCTAATTTCATGGCTGCAGTCACCATCTGCAGTGATTTTGGAGCCCCCCAAAATAAAGTCTGACACTGTTTTCACTGTTTCCCCATCTATTTCCCATGAAGTGATTTATTTGTAAATATCCATTTAACTAATATAAGTGTCCCATGTAATATTTCCCTATCTCATGAGGCTGGAATGGTTTTGTGGTAGAAAATCTTAGAACTCATAGACTTATGTGAGCTCAGAAGTAAAACAACTCAGAAATGATGGACACAGCAACCACCCGGGTTTACAAAATCCTAGGAAGGATTCTTACATAAGTCCTGCTTGGCAGCTAGGGGGGAGTCTTGATTCTCCAATATACACTGTGTCTGCATAGATGGTTAAAAACTTGCTTCCAATGCCACTGGTTATGGAAGGAGTCATGTTTAAACCACACAGAATTCTGTCAGTTGGTTAAAGAATCATTCTGAACTTAGTGTGGAGATGATGTATACTGAAAAAGGATAACAAATGTCGAAATAGAGGGAGGCCCTAATACGTCATTTTGGGGTATGATTAGACATCCCTACTCTCTCAATGCAAAGATCAGCTGTGCTATTTAAAGTGCTTCCTTTGGCAGTGAAATGTTAGTGGAAGCTGGAAGAGAAAGACAGTAAGAGGTGCAGAGCAGATACAGGAATAGGACTTAACAAGTGAAAAGATTATCATCTCATTAAAATAGGACAAAGAGGGTTCTTCTGCAAATTAATGGAGAAGACTTCTTCTCTTGGTTTTGTGTCTCAATGTCACAATAGAAATCTTTTATTTAATAAAATAGCATTTTAATCAAACATATTATTAATGTAATTTAATTATGTTGATTAACATAATCAAATGTTATTAACATTTTATTAATGCAATGCTTGTATTGCAGGCAGATTCTTTACCACTGAGCCACCTGAGAAGCCTGACAAAAACATTAGTGATATTTAAATCAAGGACAATAATCTCAGTCAATGATTTTATTTTGTGATAGGCTGATTAATGTGTTTGGGTTGAAATACAGAAATATCTGTGGAAAAATCAAATATAGCAATTATATTAATATGTTAAAAATGTGATTCCTCTCTTGTTTCAAACTTATCAGAAAGAAAGTACACTACATGACTATAACCATAAAATGACCAAATCCTAAAAAATAATATTTAATTTGAAATTTTAATTGAAAAAGGAAACTTTTTTACACTGTTTCCTTCATTCTAATAGATAAAGGGCTGTCTCTTATACACATCTGATTTCCAAATAATTGTGTGAAGAAAAACAATCAAATGGAAAAAAAAAAATCACAGGAAAAATTGCTCAGGGAAAACTGAGTGGATATATTTTTTTCAAAAAATTAAGTGGTAGGTTATGGTTTTGTAAAGTAAAATAAAGTAAAAATAAAAGTGAAAAAAAATTAAGTGGTAAGTTTTGACATATCATAACTTAAAAATTAAAAACATATAAATAAAGAAATAAGCAAGTTGCTAGTGTTTGAATTTGTCGAGCCATGCGACATGAATCTGACAGTCATTAATTGCATGAGAGCCAGAGGGGGGAGATACATTTTAACAGACATTTCAATGAGCTAAACTCAGATTCTTGGAAATAAGTTGAATTTAGAAATACACACACACACGTATGTGTGTATATGTATATGTGGAATTAATTATGTCAAGAAGTTAACAACAAAATAAAAAATTGAGAACAGGCAACAAAACAAGAAACATTTGCTAAAAGTATACTTTAGTTCCATTTAATTAGAAATAAAAACACAATTCACCGTGCTTAAAACATGCTGATTTTCTCTCCTTTAGTTATTAACCCTCCTTTGCATGCTCTTAAATAAAACTATGATAAATATACTGAAAAGTATGTTTTTCTAGGAACTAAGTACACATAAAAAAAAACAAAAAAGAGCTGGATCAGGAAGTTTTATTATTCTTAAACAGTTTATTCAGTCCCTACAGTAAAGAAAGGAGTCTTGGGGACTCCTTGGGGGAAGTATGTACTGAGTGAATAATGGTTCAGATTAACCTACATATGTCTTAAAAGACAACCTCAGGACAGATTAACAAAAAATGAAGATATATAGGGTAGATTTATAAATGAAATGAGAAAGATTTATACTATTTACTTTAGATAAAAAGAAGACATCCAGCAGACATAGTGAAGCAGATATTCGTAAAGTCCTATGAAGATGATTATAAAAGGCAATGCTATTAAAAGAATCATTAACTTGGTGTATATGTATGTGCATGCATGCCTGCGTGTGCACAGGGGCATGAGCCAATCGGGGGGTTAATGAGTAATTGCTACTTTTGTGGAAAAAAGTGTAAATTACTTATAGAAATCAGTAAATGAATTTATCACATTTAACTTTTTTTCCCCCTGTATAATTCCTTAGACGTGAAAAATAGACCTCACTGACTCTGACACAGGGAAAATATGCTCCGATGCATAAAAATCACAATGTAATAGAAGAGAATCCTCTTGCCTACTCCTACTTATCCTGTCTCATAAAGAAATTATAAAGCAATGAATTTAAAATAGGTCAGATGAAAGCCATTTAAACTGTGATATATATAATCAATTCAAGTAAGTTAGTGCTACAGGCTTATTGAGACAAATCCTTTATCAAGATATAATGCGCTAATAAGAATAGGATGTGCAGTTACTGTAGATAATGCCTCGAAGACAATGTAATTTGACGTTGCCATCATCAACACTTTCCCTGTGCCCACCGGGCACCCACCACTGCAGTAAAGAACCCTTGGCAGGGAGAAAGGAACTCTCTCGAGTGTGGCCCCAACCTCCGAGGATTTATAAGCTAGGGAGATGCAAATCACTTTCTGGAAATAATAAATAGCATTTCTGTATGAATTAGGCCTCCAGATTTAATAAGTCTTCTGGAGATTTTTCCCTTCCAAAATAAAGCAATGTCTTTGGAAAGGGCTTTCTGATCTGATTATAGGTTTGTTAGCTTGGTATTTTAAACATGGATAACAAAAATGCAAAGTTCTGACACATAGTCTATTATATGCTTTAACATGTCATGAGATGGGACTGGAGTTGAAGATCTTAGGTAAAGTAATACACAGGAAGTTATCATGCATCAGTCTGCTCAAGCTGAGGAGAATTTTGAACAATTCATGACAGTGAGGATGAGGTTATGTGGAAATGCAGTGTCATAATGGTTGAGTACTCTTTCTTTTTTACTGGCATAAAATTAACTTTTATTAATTTAATTGAAAAGAGAGTGTCTTCTGGACATGTAAATTATATGGTGCTTTCCAGCAATGACTATACTATCAGTGTGAATTATTATGCTATCATTTTTGTGATGAGAAATAGAACCCTCTTCTAGTCCTCCAAGGATACTTACAATTGCTGAAAGGAATCACACAAAGGTTGGCATTTTGCTCTTCCTTGTGGTTCAAAATGTTAAATTTTGTCTCAACCTATGTTGTGTGATAAGAGCTTCCCAGGCGGCACTAATGGTAAAGAATCTGCCTGTCAATGCAAGTGACACAAGAGACACGGGTTCGATCCTTGGGTTGGGAAGATCCCGAGAGTAGGAAAGAGCACCCCACTTAGGGCTTCCCCTGTAGTTCAGCTGGTAAAGAATCCACCTGCAATGTTTGATCCCTGGGTTGGGAAGATCCCCTGGAGAAGGGAAAGGCTACGCACTCCAGTATTCTGGCCTGGAGAATTCCGTGGGCTGTATAGTCCATGGGGTCACAAAGAATTGGATACAACTGAATTACTTTCACTTTCACCAGTATTCTTACCTGGAAAATTCCATAAGCAGAGGAGTCTAGCGGGCTACAGTCCATGGGGCCACAAAGAGTTGGACACGACTGAGCACAATTCATATGTGATATATGAATTCAAAATATTTACTGAGCACTATAACACAAAGGCATTTCTCAGGTCTTGGGTTATTACATCAGTGAATAAAATGGGCAAATATTCCTACCTTTTGATAATATTCTAGCAGAGAAATATTGAACCAATTAAAAATATGCCTAAGAAATGCATGGGTTATATGGTGTGTTACTTCATGTTATGTGTGTGAAATAACAGTCAGGTAGAATCAGATGAAGAGGACCAGGAAAATCATGGGAGAGGAACTGATACCAGTCAGATTGATTCCATGTTTCTCTCTACACCTTCAGTTTCAATGGTATAGGTGAGGTCTGAAGATTTTTGCCCAGTGCTTGACTTAAAATTTAACCTAGATTCTTGACTGTTATGGAGGATTAAGAATGATGGAAAGATTGTATGATTAATCCTAACTAGATGTCACCCTCCCTAGATGTTTTGTTGGGGTAAAATGTTTGTTAGGGGTGAGATACAAGTGGAAGTTGGCTGGAAAGTAGGTTGTTTGGAGGCAATTAGGCATGCTTTGCAAGTCACAGATAACAGCTAATTCTAAAACATTGACTTGGAACTGAGAGAGGAAGGCAAGGTTGATAATGGAGAGGAGTGCAAAGAACTGAGAGGTCTGATGCAGAGACCTGAAATAGAGACTGAAATAACCAAGATGTAAGAGGAAATGGCAACCCACTCCAGTATTCTTGTCTGAAAAATCCAATGGCAGAGAAGCCTGGTGGGCTACAGTATATGGGATCACAAAGAATTGGATGTGACTTAGTGACTGAGCAAGGCACTGAGAAGTAAATTTCTAGAAAGGGACAGTAAGTCTGGTGCTAGAATCATCCAGAAATGATAACCATGACCCAAGAGCTAAAGACATGATAGCAATAATGCAAGTAGTTGGTGAAATAATGATTAAAATAAAAACAATGACGGTGATATTTCAGAGGTTGAAGGAGGATAAGTTATAGAAAAGCTGTCATGAGAATCCCTGAACCTCACCTCCTGGTTCAGGGAGACAGAAGATCTTGGGAAGAAGAGCAGCCAGGGATAGGAGATCCCAAGGGAAATGGTGTCTGCTGTGCAAACCCAGGTTATCATAAGAGCAAAAGGAGAAGGGGGCATTCAGGGAACAGGATCAGGATACAGGGCTTTCACTGACATGCCCTTGAATTCCAGAAGGGATGTGCTTTCAGAGATGGTAGAGAGATGGAGAAAGGTACAGAACAGAAGTATATAGAGCCTCAAGGGGGTTATTCCTTGGTGACTGGTGGAGACCCAGAAGTCTGAGTTTCCTTGATGACTGTATTGAACCATCCTAAGGTCTTAATGAACTCTAGATAGATAGACCGTAGTGAATGATAAGGCTGACAGTGTCAGGGGCAAGGGTTGGTGAGTGTCTGGGCTTTCTTGACGGTGGAGGTAGATGGTTACCAGAAGGCAAGGTCTTAGTCTTACTGCTGTGCCCAATCTTCTGAGGAAGGAACATTCTCCTTGTGCCTAAATGTTCTTCAAACTGAAGCTTGTGAAAGTTCAGGAAGGTGAGCTCTACCATGTGTTTGAGCGCTCTGAGATGTTGAGGATAAGTGTTTCAGGGCTGCTCTCTGAGGTCATGTGAATATGAAGTGATTCCACAAGAGACTCCCAGTTTCAAATTTCAGAGAACAAAAATAGTAAAATATAAAAACTATCCAAGCTTTTGTGTAACTGAGATTGTATCTCGCAGTTTCACACTCTAATTTTTTAAGTCAGGCTTAATAATATTTTAAGAAACTATTTTATTCATGTTTTAATTATTGTTTTCAAATTTTCTCACTTTTTAGCCAATTTAGTATGCAAGTTGTTAAAACAAACAATTAATTAATTTCACAGAATCTTGAACTCTTCATATAATGCCAAGGATACTAGGAGTTGGTGTGCAGAGCATATTTTTGAAAATCAGAAATACTTTACTTAATATTTCTTGTTTAAAAAATTCCTTATGTAATAATTAACTCAACTTGTTTGGGATGAAATTTTCTACTTTAATTGAGAACAATCTATTGTAAAAGAGGGATATGAATAATAAATGTGGAGGCTTGTATAATAGCTCCTTAAAAGAAATGGTGGGAGTGTAATCTTTTGTATGCCCAGTCACCAAATCTCTTTTTAAAGCTTGGGTAGAACAGGAAACTATGCCTCAACTGCATTCCCTACTACTTGCAGCTGGAGCGAAACAGTGGGATCTATATTTGATCAGACAAGTATCCTTCCTTGGAAATGGAATGTGGAAAATATAATAATGTAAAAAAATGGTAGGGGGGAGGGCAAAGGAGGGAGAGTTTGTGGGGAGAGATTGTTTTTAATCTGCATTTGGGTAGAGGTCCCAAGATGTTTCAATTTCAGTATCAAGCAGCAATCAACTGTGAAAGGTGGAAGCCAGTATTCAACCAGTTGTGCCAGGATTGATGTCCAGCCTGACTCCGTGGAGAAGGGTGGGTGGTGGGTGGGAGGGGGTGTGTCGGCATCATGTAGGTAGCAGATTTTTCACATGGTGTAAGATTTGCGGTGGTTGTGATCACTTCACCACACTCATGCTTGTCCATGTTTAAAGCCAGATTCTCCCTCCTCAATTCAAGAGTTACTCAGTATTCTACAATAGCACCAAATGGAAAAAAATAGCTAATGGAGTTATCACTTGGCTTAAAATCATTAAAAGACAGGGTTTGTATGGAAAAAAACTAAATTGTCTATCGACAGAGAAATGGATAAAGATGTGGTACAATGAAATAGCACCATTTGCAGCAACAGGGATAGACCTAGAGAGTGTCATACTGAGTGAAGTGAATCAGAGAGGGAGAAATATGACATTCCTTATATGCAGAATATAAAAAGAAATGATATAAATGAATTTATTGACAGAACAGAAAGAGACTCACAGACTTAGAGAATGAAAGTATGGTTGCTAGGGAGAGGGATAGTTAGGGAGTTTGGGATGGACATGTACACACTGCTATATTTAAAATGGATAACCAACAAGGACCTATTGCATAGCACAGGGAACTCTGCTCAATGTTATGTGACAGCCTGGATGGGAGAGGGACTTGGGGGAAAATGGATACGTGTATATGCATGGCTGGGTCCCCTCAACTGTTCACCTGAAACTGTCCCAACACTGTTAAGCTTCTATGTGAAGTGTGAAAGTTGCTCAGTCGTGACCGACTCTTTGTGACCCCATATAGTCCATTGAATTCTCCAGACCAGAATACTGGAGTGGGTAGCCTTTCCCTTCTTCAGGGGATCCTCCCAACCTACTGATCAAACCCAGGTCTCCCACCTTGAAGGTAGATTCTTTACCAACTGAGCTATCAGGGAAGCCCCAAACTTCTATACTCCAATGCAAAATAAAAAGTAAAAAAAAAAAAAAAAAAAAAGACAAAGATTTGGGAGAATGCACTGCAGTCTCGGTTCCTAGTATTGCCAGCAGTCCTTGCTGCTCCTTTTTCTGTGGATTCACCACTGCAAATTCTGCTTCTGTCATCACACATTCTCCCTGTGGGTTTCTTTCCTGTGTCCTTTTTCTCCTCATAAGGACACTAACCATATGAACTAAGAAGCCATGAACTCCGGTGTGACTTCATCTTAACTTCATTAATTACATTCTCAGTGCCTGATAAGGTCACTCCTTGAGATTCTGAGCAGAGCTTGGATTTGAACAGAGGGGTGAGGTGGGGGTTGTGGGGGTACTCTCTAACTGAGTTCAGGTTGTTAACAGTCTTTCTTCTCTCACTAGTTCTGGGATGGATCAATTAATTCTGCTTGCAACTTTTAAAGCAGCCTTAATTAACCTTTCCTCTCTGGCTCCTTTCCTCTCTGGCTCTCTTACCTCTTGGGATCCTGACTGATACAGAGACCCAGCATGAGGGCTTGGTGAATTCAAGAACCAAGGGCAAAGATTCGGTTCTGAGAGGGGGTGATGCCATATTTAGCCAGAACTAGACAGCTTAAGGGCTTCCCAGGTAGCTCAGCAGGCAAAGAATCCATCTGCAATGCTGGAGACCCCGGTTTAATTCCTGGGTCTGGAAGTTCCCCTGGAGAAGGGATAAGCTACCTACTCCAGTATTCCTGCATTTCTGTGGTGGCTCAGACAGCAAAGAATTCACCTGCAATGTGGGAGATCTGGGTTCAGTCCCTGGGTTGGGAAGATCCCCTGGAGGAGGGCATGGCAACCCACTCCAGTATTTTTGCCTGGATAATCTCGGTGGACAAAGGAGCCTGGCGGGCTACAGTCCATGGGGTTGCAAAGAGTCAGACACAACTGAGGGACTAAGCATGCACAGCAGTACAGACAGATTAGAGAAGAAAGAGAATGAAATCCCTCAAAGCTTCCATCCCTAGCTCATTCTGGAACCATTGAAACAATCTCTCATCTCTTCCAGCCTACAACAAAGATACTTAAAAAACAAACTCAGCTATTGATATTGTGAGTGGCCAAGATAAAATGTCAGTTCAATTCATAGTCTCACAAGGTCTTGTAAAAATTTAGTGCATTGATGATGAACAAGTCAGAGCCTGAAGATGGAAAATGGTGAAATATAAGATGAAAAGATTGAGAAATGAAACTCAGCACAATACTAGGCTTCCCAAGCCAGCCCGAGACTCAGAGACATTTTAAAGACTGAAGCTGGGGAAGACTGAAGGCAGGAGGAGAAGCGGACAACAGAGGATGAGATGGTTGGATGATACCATGGATTCAATGGACATGAGTTTGAGCAAAGGACAGGGAGGCCTGGCATGCTGCAGTTCATGGAGTTGCAGAGTCAGATACGACTGAGTGACTGAACAACAACAAATCAGTGAGAGGATAATGTAATTATAGCAGGGACTGGATATATTAGTGCAAGTACACATACTAGAGATTCTAGATTCTATGTCTAAATTAAGTCATTGAGAGAGTTCTAATTATTTCCATAACATTCAAAATTCTTGTCATAATGAAAAGAATCCAAAGACCTTGGAGCACTGGAAAACTAGAATGTTTTTTTTTTTTTTTGCATGCAATGAAAACTTCACATCCTATCTAAGACTTTCCTTTTCCACCTCTTTTACAAGCACATAGTCGCAGAACTGTGAGTTCTTAGAGAACACACTGTGGCTGATCGCTAGTCTGATAAGGCTGGTAGCACACTCTGCTTTCAGTCATCAGCTGAGGGTGGGTCCCGGGTGGGTCCACCAGAAGTAAGGCACATACATTTTTATATTAACCCATACTGCTTGAAAGATGATGAGTGCTTTGATTTACAAGGGTTTTAAGTAACTATTATTGGATGATTGACTCCCTAGATTAATAATTATTATGTCGACTGAGTTCTATTATGCTTATATAAGTATCCAAAATTCTAGGTTTAAGAGATGGATTGTGTGTGTTACTTGCTCAGTCATGTCCGACTCTTTGTGACCCTATGGACTGTAGCCCACCAGGCTCCTCCATCCATGGAATTCTCCAGGCAAGAATAATGTAGTGGGTTGCTATGCCCTTCTCCAGGGGATCTTCCTGAACAAGGGATAGAACCCAGGTATCCCACATTGTAGGCAGATTTTTTACCCTCTGAACTCCAAAAATCTGAGTTTGAACCTCTAAATTTTTTTTTTTTAAATTTTTGGTGGTTCAGAACAAGTTAATGACATCAATGTGCTCTGCAAATAGCAGATATTTTATTATCACTTATGACTCAAGAATTTTTGCCAAACTAACCATCTGGAGATCAATGTGGTATTTTTAGCAAAATACATCAAGTTTTCAACCTAACTAATGGATTTTTTTAAATTCTACTATTTTAAAACTAATAAACAATTCCTGTGTGTCCCATTCTTAAATATCATGCATCATTTGATTTTGAAATATTTTTTTAAAATATAACAGGTATAGAGACAAAAGCTATTTAATAATTAAAACTTTCCCTTACAAATGGGAAGACACTTTTGATTATTTATCTTAATTTTATTTGTTTCTCCTTTGAGGATGATTTTTTAAAATTTACAAAGTCCTATAAAAGAGCATATTTGTTTATTTTTGGATTTACTTGAATATTGTGACCTTCAGGTATTAGCTTTTTAAAAATCTTAACTTTATTATAAAAGAAAATGCGTTCGTTTCCTTATTTTTCTAAGGTTTTCCTTTCCTCAGAACTTTCTGTTAGAAAAACCTGACTTCTTAGCACACCCTTTCCAGTTTAAAGCTTGCCTGCATGCTTAGTCACTCAGTCATGTAAGACTCTTTTTGACCCTTTTGGACTGTAGCAGCCACGCTCCTCAGCCCATGGGATTCTCCAGGCAAGAATACTGGAGTGGATTCCCATCCCCTTCTCTAGGGGATCTTTCCAAACCAGGAAATCTTTCCAACCCAGGGATCGAACCCATGTCTCCTGGGTCTCCTGCCTTGCACATGGATTCTTTACCCACTGAGCCATTAGGGAAGCCTAATTTAAACCTTATTCATATATAATCTGAAAATATAAATTGTCCTTCAAAGGAAAGTCTAAAAGTCTTATATTTAAGATTTCAAAAGAAGTCTTAAAATAGATTTCTTGAAAATCTAATAAAACTTTCCTCTAATATCTTGCATGACTGAGGTTCAGTTCAGTTCAGTTCAGTCACTCAACTGTGTTTAACTCTCTGCAACCCCATTGACTGCAGCACTTCAGGCTTCCCTGGCCTTCACCAACTCCTGGAGCTTGCTCAAACTCATGTCCATCAAGTCTGTGATGCCATTTAACCATCTCATCCTCTGTCAAACCCTTCTCCTCCTGCCTTCAATCTTTCCCAGCATCAAGGTCTTTTCCAATGAGTCAGTTCTTCATATCAGGTGGCCAAAGTATTGGAGCTTCAGCTTCAGCATCAGTCCTTCCAATGAATATTCAAAAATGATTCCCTTTAGGATGGACTGGTCGGATCTTTTGCAGTCCAAGAGACTATCAAGGGTCTTCTCCAACACCACAGTTCAAAAGCATCAATTCTTTGGCACTCAGTCCAACTCTCACATCCATACATGACCACTGGAAAAACCATAGCCTTGACTAGACGGACCTTTGTTGGCAAAGTAATGTCTCTGCTTTTTAATATGCTGCCTAGGTTGATCATAGCTTTTCTTCCAAGGAATAAGCAAACATCTTTTAATTTCATGGTTGCAGTCACCTCTGCAGTGGTTTTGGAGCTCCAAAAATAAAGTTTCTCACTGTTTCCATTGTTTTTCCTTCTATTTACCATGAAGTGGTGGGACCAGATGCCATGATCTTAGTTTTCTGAATGTTGAGTTTTAAGCCAACTTTTTCACTCTCCTCTTTCACTTTCATCAAGAGGCTCTTTAGTTCTTCTTTGCTTTCTGCCATAAGGGTGGTGTCATCTGCATATCTGAGGTTATTGATATTTCTCCTGGCAATCTTGATTCCAGCTTGTGCTTCATCCAGCCAGGCATTTAGCATGATGTACTCTGCATATAAGTTAAATAAGCAGGGTGACAATATATAGCCTTGACGCATTTCTTTCCTGATTTGGAACCAGTCTGTTGTTCCATGTCCAGTTCTAACTGTTGCTTTTGACCTTCACACAGACTTCTCAGGAGGCAGGTAAGGTCGTCTGGTATTCCCATCTCTTTAAAATTTTCCACAATTTGTGTGATCCACACAGTTAAAGGCTTTGGTGTATTCAATAAAGCAGAAGTAGATGTTTTTCTGGAACTCTCTTGCTTTTTTGATGATCCAATGGATTTGACAATTTGATCTCTCATATATTGGATATTGGCAATTTGATGACTGAGGTAGAAACTGAAAAAAAAAATCATAGCTCCAAATGCTCTTATGTTACAATCAATCATAACAATAAAGTAGAAGCGTAATTTTCTGAAAAAATTAGTCTTGATAGTCAAAAGATCTGAAGTTGTACTTTGGACTTTTCTGGATCTCCAGTGGTTAAGACTGTGCTTCTACCACAGGGGGCACAGGTTCAATCCCTTGTCTGGGAACTAAGCTCCCACATGTCTCATGGCACAGCCAAATAATAATAATAATAATAATAATAATAATAAAGATATGGAATCATTTTTTTAAGTTGTACTAATACAGTAACCAGGAACTCCATGGGGCCATTTGAATAATAAGTAGCTTTAAAAACTTAAAAATAATCAATTTTTCTGCCTCACTGGCTACATTTCAAATGCTCAATAGTTGTAAGCAACTAATAGTTATATAATATACAGTTCATTTAGAGAATATTGCATTATCATGGAATATTTTACTGGACAAAACTGATCTAAAGTATGATTCATTTGAGTTTTTCCAACAATAGTTATCAGAAAGCATTTACATCACATTTTCTGAAGTCATACTTCATATTGCTGTAAAGTCATTGGTGTTTTAATGAGAATTAGTGTGAAATATCTTTTGCAGGGAGTGCTGCACCATGCAGCATGTGGGATCTTATTTTTGGGCCAGGGATTGAACACTCACTCCTGCATTGGAAGCACAGAGTCCTGACCACTGAATGACTATGCAAGTCCCTAATGTGAAATCTTGACAATTCATTAGTGCCTTCTGAAAGCACCAGGCATTCTTTTTTTTCCAAAGAAATGGATAAAACCCATATCTTAAAATTGAAGGTCCTGTTTTTACCAGTGAATAACAGTGTGATGTGCAAATTTATCAATTATTCAAGTTTTCTACTCTTTGTACTGTTAGTGTGAATCTCTGTAAAGACTTCAGCTTGAGGTTTCAATAATTAAGGCATCTCTGGATGTTGCAGTAATTTTCCCAGAGCTTCTATCTGCCAATACAGCTTCTGTTGATTTAATGAAATGTGAATTGAATGAAGACAGTTTTCATTTATAATTTTGAATCACTCTTACAGGATTGTGTAACTAAATTTCAAATAAAGTGTATAGGAAAATGCCTACATATTGACAGCAGTGACATTTAAATAACAATGAAAGATGAATGACAAAGCCATTTCACTGTCTGGAAATGACAGAAGCTGGGAAAAGAATAGAAAGAGAGATGACCACCATCAACCTATAGTAGAAAATTGGAATTGAAAATATTATGACATTTCTAGTATAAAATTCAGCAGTAATGAAGTGAAATTAAGTGTAGATTGTTGGAGGGATATTGTAGTTTGAGAAGATGAGGGAGAAGAATACTCCAGGTCAGAAGAACAAACTAATGTAAAGATCTTCAGGCAGAGATGAGTTTGCTGTGATGAAAAAACAGGAAGATAAACAAATGACTAGTGTCCATGCATCAGGAAAGATAGCATAAGCCAGGCATGGAGTGATAGAAAAGAAGGGGAATGTGATCAAAACTAATGTGTGTGTGTGTGTGTGTGTGTATCATTTCCTGGGTGTTGATAAATTGCAAAAAAAAAAAAAGAAAGAAAGAAAATATTACAATTTAGAATCAGTCAATGAATACAGAACCTCCTCATCTCTAACAGGATGCTTGCTTCCATCTGCATCTCTATTCTGTATCATATCATGTATACATCTGTGTTGATGCTGAGTCCATAATATATCTTTATCTGAATCTATACATATATAATCCTTTAACTTGCCATAAAATTCCAGATACTGAGCATCTAACTGCTTAACTGACAATAGGAAATTAATTTCAAATAGACACCTGAAATTTTTAAAGAACAGACTTTTTCAAAAAATTTACCCTGCCCAAGAGTCTCCTGTTCAAAATACTTCACTAGAATACTTGCATTTAATCTGAGGTATTATTCATGATTTCTTTCTCTCAAACACTTTAATCCATTAGTAAGTTGTGTGAAATCTATGATGGAAACATATTTCAAATTTATTAATGTTGGCTTTTTCTTTTAATAATGCTCTATAGTCCAAGGCACTCTGATTCTTGTTAGTAAAGTTATAATTGCCTCCCTATCTCCGACAAGTCCAAGCCTCTCTGATCTTGTGACAGCTCTATGGCTTTTACCTGAAATCCCTGCTATCATCATCCCCTCTCACCTTTTCTTTCCACAGTGGGGTCTATGATTAGATTTTTCAATGCCATTTACTATTTCTCTTGCTCATATAGATTTCATGGAAGAGACTGGAAAATCTCTTGAACAGGTCATGACTTTGCAGCTACTTATACAAAGTGGTAGTGGTAGTTTAGTTGCTAAGTCGTGTCCAACTCTTTCGACCCCATGGACCGTAGCCCTCCAGGCTCCTCTGTCCATGGAATTCTCCAGGCAAGAATACTGGAGTGGGTTGTTATTTCCTTCTCCAGGGGATCTACCCAGCTCAGGACAAGAACCTGGGTCTCCTGCATTGCAGGCAGATTCTTTACTGACTGAGCTATAGATCCTGGGTTGAGTGGTGGAGAATTTCCCAAATGTGGTGCAAGACTCAACCCTGCAGGGCCTGAGAGTGGCTGGTTGGAGGGAGAGAAAAGGGTCACATCTTCAACAGTGAGCTGTGTGATCCTACACTGTGTGCAATTGCACTCAGAGAAAGAACTGAGAGAAGGTCAGACTGGGCCAGGCACCTGCCTGCTCTTCCCTCCTTCACTCTTTGTGGGATAAGTAAGATACACATGCTGCCATATATAAAATAAACAACAAGGACCTACTATATAGCCTAGGGAACTCTCCTCAGGAACCAGTTCATCCTAAAGGAAATAAACCCTGAATATTCATTGGAAGGACTTATGCTGAAGCTGAAGCTCCAATACATTGGCCACCTGGTGTGAAGAGCCAACTTGTTGGAGAAGACCCTGATGCTGGGAAAGATTGAGGGCAGGAGGAGAAGGGGGGGACAGAGGATGAGATGGTTGGATGGCATCACCAACTCAATGGACATGAGTTTGAGCAATCTCTGGGAGATAGTGAAAGACAGGGAAGCCTGGAGTGCTGCATGCAGTCCATGGAGTTGCAAAGAGTCAGATGTGACTGAGTGACTGGACAACAAAAACAATATGGGAAAAGAACATGTAAAAGAATCTATCTATCTATTGGGTTGGCCAAGTTCAGTTTTTTCCATAACATGTTACAGAAAAATCCAAGTGAATTTTTTGACTAAACCAGTATATCTGATGGAGAAGAAAATGGCAACCCACTCCAATGTTCTTGCCTGGGAAACCCCAAGGACAGAGGAGCCTAGCAGGCTACAGTCCATGGGGTCACAAAAGAATCAGGTATGACTTATGATCAAACAACAACAAATATATCTGAATCCCTTTGCTGTACAACTGAAACTAAAACACACTGTAAATCAACTATACTTCCATTAAAAATATATATATCAAAAATAAAATCGAAAGGACAAAATAAAGAAAAAAAAAGATTTCAACAAAAGCCATAAACAGTCATTCTTTAGCTTATGGGCTGTCCAAAAGACTTCACAAAATTTAATCACCTGTGGCCTTCTTCAGTAATACAAGGAGACCGACCCCAGAAATTCTGACTTAGAGAATTTGTGCAAGATTAGATATTTGGGATTTTAAAATTTTGCACTCCCAGTGATTATTATGTTCATATCTATGTTGGGAGTTATTAACTTAAATGATGTTCTTTTTAATTATATCATTGGATATAATTATCTCACATCCCCATTTAACTTGCATCATTACCTGTGTAGGATATTGGATGGTGACGCTCTCCTTTACATAATCTCATTATAATTATCTGAAAATGAGCTGTCAGGCATTTTTATTAGCTGTGTTTTTCCAATCTTTCCCTACAGAAATAAAGTCAAAGTCCAATATCTGAGGTCACTTATTGTCATTGTTCAGTAGTTAAGTTGCATCTGACTTTTTGAGACCCCATGGACTGCAGCACACCAGGCTTCCCTGTCCTTCACTATCTCACAGAATTTGCTCAGATTCATGTCCACTGTGTCAATGATGACATCTAACCATCTCATTCTCTGCTGCTCCCTTCTCTTCCTGCCCTCAATTTTTCCCAGCATCAGGGTCTTTTCCAATGAGTTGGCTCTTTACACCAGGTGGCAAAGTATTGGAACTTCAGCTTCAGCATCAGTCTTTCCAATGAATATTCAGGGATGATTTCCTTTAGAATTGACTGCTTTGATCTCCTTGTTGTCTAAGGGACTCTCAGGAGTCTTCTCCAGCACCACAACCAAAAAGCATTGATTCTTTAGTGCTTAGCCTTCTTTATGGTCCAGGTCTTACATCCATATGTGACGACTGGAAAAATCATAGCTTTGAATAGATGGACTTTTGTTGACAAAGTGATATCTCTGCTTTTTAATATACTAGGTTTGTCATAGCTTTTCTTTCAAGGGGCAAGTGCTTTTTAATTTCATGGCTGCAGTCACCACCCAAAGAGATTTTGGAGCCCCCCCAAAATAAAATCTGCCACTGTTTCCACTTTTTCCCCATCTATTTGCCCTGAAGTGATGGGATCCAAGCCCATGGTCTTAGTTTTTTGAATGCTGAGTTTTAAGCCAGCTTTTTCACTCTTTTATTTCACCTTCATCAAGAGGCTCTTTATTTCCTTTCACCTTCTGCCATTACAGTAGTATCATGCTGGGCTGGATGAATCATAAGCTGAAATCAAGATTGCCAGGAGAAATATCAACAACCTCAGATGTGCAGATGATACTACTCTAATGGCAGAAAGTGAAGAGGTCACTTGAGGTTTCAGTGTTGGGCGAGGAAGCCTAAATATACAGTGGGTGAAGGTCTAGGTACTCTTATTCCCATCTGAAACACAATTTAGTTACTTGGCAGAAATCAATAAAAATGATTATTTTAAAAATCTCATATTTATCTGATCAGGCTATTCATTAAATTTAGAGTGGCGTTTAGAAACACAAAAATCCCCACCCCACCCCACTGTGTAAGTATCATTCTTGTTCCTGTTATTCAGTCATGTCCCACTCTTTTGACCCCATGGACTGCAGCACACCAGACTTCCTTGTCCTTCACCATCTCCTGGAGCTTGCTCAAACTCTTGTCCATCGAGTCAGTGATACTATCCAACCATCTCATTCTCTGCCATTCCCTTCTCCTGCCTTCAAACTTTCCCAGCATCAGGGACTTCTTCAATGAGTTGGCTCTTCTCGTCAGGTGGCCAAAGTATTGGAGTAACTTAAGAAACATAAGTAACATAAGATATTAAAAAGCCAAGAATTTGGTGTGGACGTTCTACCTTGTGTGGAACCAGACTCAGAAGTGAATGCAATGAAACCAGATCCTGGAGCTGATGACCCCTGCGTAGTTCCTTCCTGTTGAATATGAGATGGGTTTAGTTACTTGCTTCTTGCTAATAGCATAAAGAAGAAGTGATGGGATGTGACTTCTGAGAATGGGTTGTGCAAAGCAGATGGTTGTAAGAACACTGTGGCCTCCATGTTGCATGTTCACACTCCTCTTTCTCTCCCTCTTTCATATCTCTCCTCCAGGGATTTATCTGCCGTGGTACAAGGCAGCTCTGTGAATGGGCCTGTGTTGTGAGAGACTAGGCCTGCCAACCACCAAGAGAATGAGCTTAGAAGTGGATCCTCTTCCACAGTTAAAATTTCTTATAACTCAGCCACAGCTGATAGCTTGTCTGCAGTCCCAGGAGGGTCCTTCCTCCAGAGGCGCCTAGCTAAGCCACCAAGATTGTGGTCTCTCATTAGCTATGAGAAAATAACTATTTGTTGTTTTAAACTGCTGAGTTTGGAGTAGGCCCATTTACACATTATGGATCCCATGACTTGAGTGGGCTTCCTTAGGTACGAGTATCTTGTGTGTATTTTTGTTGTTTGTGGATAGAAAGAAAAGCAAATCCTATGGTCTTTGCAGAGAGAAGGAAGCCTTAGAAGCCCAGGCTGAGGAATTCTATCAGCCTCAGTGTACTGGCTTAGCCTTGTGGAAAAACACAAATGAAATTTTTGGACAATCCAATGTATGCATTTTCCTATTGTTGCTGCCCTGTATCCTTTGCTCAAATAAATCTCATCCATGAGTTTAACCTATTGTTAAGTCATAAGAGTCCTTCCAGGTGATTGCCAAACTATGGTCATGGGCCCCTGAGATACACAAAATACCCTATTATGGAAATTTGCTATGGTTTTTTAGAATTCTCTTTTGTTAATTATTAAATTCATTTGACATATCAAATTACATAAATTTAATGTGTACACATTTCTAATTTGATACTTACATATTTACTATGATTGGCACTACAGCCTTACATAGCACCTCAAATATATTGCATAATTTTAGTACCATATTGTCTATATGAAAACTCTTAAGCTGGGACCTGGTAAGTTAACTTACAAGATCATTTATTTATCTTTACTAGATTTGCATTTACCTTATTGTTAGGACTATTTGGGCTTCCCAGGTGGCACCAGTAGTAAAGAATGATCCCCAGGAGAAGGAAATGGCAACCCACAACAGTATTCTTGCCTGGGAAATACCATGGACAGAGGAGCCTGGTGGGCTACAGTCCATGGGGTCACACAGAGCTGGACATGACAGCACATGGGCACAGCACATGCACAGCACTAGGACTGTTTAGACAAAACTTTAAGAGGTATTTGTGTACCCATTAGGATAATTATTATTGGGATTCCCTGGTGGCTCAGATGGGAAAGCATCTGACCTCAATGCCGGAAACCCGGGTTTGATCCCTGGGTCAGGAAAATCCCCTGGAGAATAAAATGGCAACCCACTCCAGTACTCTTGCCTGGGAAATCCCATGGACAGAGGAACCTGGTGGGCTACAGTCCATGGGGTTGCAAAGAGTCAGACACGACTGAGCGATTATTAAAAAATAATAAAAACAAATGTTGGAGAGGTTGCAGAGAAAGTGGAATTCTTGTATATTGCTAGTGGGAACATAAAATGGTGCAGCCATTATGGAAAACAGTATGGCAATCCTTCAGAAAATTTAAACAGAATTACCATAAAATCCAGCAATTCTACTTCTAAGTGTATATATTCAAAAGAACTGAAAATAGGGAGTCAAACAGATACCTATATGTTTATTTTTATGAGGATTATTCAAAATAGTAGCAGTGGAATCAACCCAGTTTTCCCATTTATAGATGAATTGAATTTAAAAATGTGTTCTGTACATGTGTGCGTGTGCATGTTCTATTGCTCAGTCACGTTTGACTCTTTGTGACTCCATGGACTATAGCCCACCAGGTTCCTCTGTCCATGGAATTTACCAGGTAAGAATACTAGAGTGGGTAGACATTTCCTACTCTACAGGCTCTTCCTAAACCAAGGATCAAACCAGTGTCTCCTGTATCTCCTGCATTGACAGGTGGATTCTTTATAACTATGTTCCCGGGAAGCCCAGTCTATTCATACAATGGAATATTATTTAGCCTTAAACAGGAAGAAAATTCTGACATAGGCTGTAACGTGGAAAAATCTTGAAGACATCATGCTTAGGGCAATAGGCCAATCACAAAAAAGACAAATGCTGTGTGATTCCACTTATATGAATTCTAATTGTAGTCAAATTCACAGAGAGAGAAAGTAGAATGGTGGTTGCCAGGGGATGGGAGAGGGGAAGGAGGAGCTGTTGCTTAATGCAATTGGGGTTTCAGCTAAGGAAGGGGAAAAAATTTCAGAAGTGGATGGTGGTGATTGTTGCAAAACCATGTGAATATACATATTGTCACACATAAGAATGGTTTAAAAGGTATGTATGTTTTATGATGTAACAATAAATATCTTTTTTATTTTTTTGCAGGTACTTAATTTTATTTTTTTAAGAATTAATGTAGTAATCTTTATGTAATTTTTGCATGTCAAATTTTAAAATCTAATTTAAATGTATTTATTTTAATTGGAGGCTAATTACTTTACAATATTGTATTGGTTTTGCCATACATCAACATGAATCTGCCACGGGTGTACACGTGTTCCCCATCCTGAACCCCCCTCACACTTCCCTCCCTGTACCATCCCTCTGGGTCATCCCAGTGCACCAGTCCAAAACATCCTGTATCCTGCATCAAACCTGGACTGGCGATTCATTTCTTATATGATATTATACATGTTTCAATGCAATTCTCCCATATCATCAATCCTCTCCCTCTCCCACAGAGTCCCAAAGACTGTTCTATACATCTGTGTCTCTTTTGCTGTCTCGCATACAGGGTTATCATTACCATCTTTCTAAATTCCATATATATGTGTTAGTATACTGTATTGGTGTTTTTCTTTCTGGCTTACTTCACTCTGTATAATAGGTTCCAGTTTCATCCATCTCATTAGAACTGATTCAAATGAATTCTTTTTAATGGCTGAGTAATACTCCATTGTGTATATGTACCACAGCTTTCTTATCCATTCATCTGCTGATGGACATCTAGGTTGTTTCCATGTCCTGGCTATTATAAACAGTGCTGCAATGAACATTGGGGTACATGTGTCTCTTTCAATTCTGGTTTCCTCGGTGTGTATGCCCAGCAGTGGGATTGCTGGGTCATAAGGCAGTTCTATTTGCAGTTTTTTAAGGAATCTCCACACTGTTCTCCATAGTGGCTGTACTAGTTTGCATTCGCACCAACAGTTTTAGAGGGTTCCCTTTTCTCCACACCCTCTCCAGCATTTATTGCTGGTAGACTTTTGGATTGCAGTCATTCTGACTGGCATGAAATGGTACCCCATTGTGGTTTTGATTTACATTTCTCTGATAATGAGTGATGTTGAGCATCTTTTCATGTGCTTGTCAGCCATCTGTATGTCTTCTTTGGAGAAATGTCTATTTAGTTCTTTGGCCCATTTTTTGATTGGGTCATTTATTTTTCTGGAGTTGAGCTGCATAAGTTGCTTGTATATTTTTGAGATTAGTTGTTTGTCAGTTGCTTCATTTGCTATTGTTTTCTCCCATTCAGAAGGCTGTCTTTTTACCTTGCTTATAGTTTCCTTTGTTGTGCAGAAGCTTTTAATTTTAATTAGATCCCATTTGTTTATTTTTGCTTTTATTTCCAGTATTCTGGGAGGTGGATCATAGAGGATCCTGCTGTGATTTATGTCGGAAAGTGTTTTGCCTATGTTCTCCTCTAGGAGTTTTATAGTTTCTGGTCTTACGTTTAGATCTTTAATCCATTTTGAGTTTATTTTTGTGTGTGGTGTTAGAAAGTGATCTAGTTTCATTCTTCTACAAGTGGTTGACCAGTTTTCCCAGCACCACTTGTTAAAGAGATTGTCTTTACTCCATTGTATATTCTTGCCTCCTTTGTCGAAGATAAGGTGTCCATAGGTGTGTGGATTTATCTCTGGGCTTTCTATTTTGTTCCATTGATCTATATTTCTGTCTTTGTGCCAGTACCATACTGTCTTGATGACTGTGGCTTTGTAGTAGAGCCTGAAGTCAGGCAGGTTGATTCCTCCAGTTCCATTCTTCTTTCTCAAGATTGCTTTGGCTATTCGAGGTTTTTTGTATTTCCATACAAATCTTGAAATTATTTGTTCTAGTTCTGTGAAAAATACCGCTGGTAGCTTGATAGGGATTGCATTGAATCTGTAGATTGCTTTGGGTAGTATACTCATTTTCACTATATTGATTCTTCCGATCCATGAACACGGTATATTTCTCCATCTATTAGTGTCCTCTTTGATTTCTTTCATCAGTGTTTTATAGTTTTCCATATATAGGTCTTTAGTTTCTTTAGGTAGATATATTCCTAAGTATTTTATTCTTTTCGTTGCAATGGTGAATGGAATTGTTTCCTTAATTTCTTTTTCTACTTTCTCATTATTAGTGTATAGGAATGCAAGGGATTTCTGTGTGTTGATTTTATATCCTGCAACTTTACTATATTCATTGATTAGCTCTAGTAATTTTCTGGTGGAGTCTTTAGGATTTTCTATGTAGAGAATTATGTCATCTGCAAGCAGTGAGAGTTTTACCTCTTCTTTTCCAATTTGGATTCCTTTTATTTCTTTTTCTGCTCTGATTGTTGTGACCAAAACTTCCAAAACTATGTTGAATAGTAGTGGCGAGTGTGGGCACCCATGTCTTGTTCCTGACTTTAGGGGAAATGCCTTTGATTTTTCACCATTGAGGATAATGTTTGCTGTGGGTGTGTCATATATAGCTTTTATTATGTTGAGGTATGTTCCTTCTATTCCTACTTTCTGGAGAGTTTTTATCATAAATGGATGTTGAATTTTGTCAAAGACTTTCTCTGCATCTATTGAGATAATCATATGGCTTCTATTTTTCAAATTGTTAATGTGGTGTATTACATTGATTGATTTGCAGATATTGAAGAATCTTTGCATCCCTGGGATAAAGCCCACTTGGTCATGGTGTATGATCTTTTTAATGTGTTGTTGGATTCTGATTGCTAGAATTTTGTTAAGGATTTTTGCATCTATGTTCATCAGTGATATTGGCCTGTAGTTTTCTTTTTTGGTGGCATCTTTGTCAGGTTTTGGTATTAGGGTGATGGTGACCTCACAGAATGAGTTTGGAAGTTTACCTTCCTCTGCAATTTTCTGGAAGAGTTTAAGTAGGATAGGTGTTAGCTCTTTTCTAAATTTTGGGTAGAATTCAGCTGTGAAGCCGTCTGGTCCTGGGCTTTTGTTTGCAGGAAGATTTCTGATTACAGTTTCAATTTCCATGCTTGTGATGGGTCTGTTAAGATTTTTTATTTCTTCCTGGTTCAGTTTTGGAAAGTTGTACTTTTCTAAGAATTTGTCCATTTCTTCCACGTTGTCCATTTTATTGGCATATAATTGCTGATAGTAGTCTCTTATGATCCTTTGTATTTCTGAGATTTCTGATTACAGTTTCAATTTCCATGCTTGTGATGGGTCTGTTAAGATTTTTTATTTCTTCCTGGTTCAGTTTTGGAATGTTGTACTTTTCTAAGAATTTGTCCATTTCTTCCACGTTGTCCATTTTATTGGCATATACTTGCTGATAGTAGTCTTTTATGATGCTTTGTATTTCTGTGTTGTCTGTTGTGATCTGTCCATTTTCATTTCTAATTTTATTGATTTGATTTTTATCCCTTTGTTTTTTGATAAGTCTGGCTAATGGTTTTTCAATTTTATTTATCCTTTCAAAGAGCCAGCTTTTGGCTTTGTTGATTTTTGCTATGGTCTCTCTTGTTTCTTTTGCATTTATTTCTGCCCTAATTTTTAAGATTTCTTTCCTTCTACTAATCCTGAGGTTCTTCATTTCTTCCTTTTCTTGTTGTTTTCAGTGTAGAGTTAGGTTAGTTATTTGACTTTTTTCTTGTTTCTTGATGTATGCCTGTATTGCTATGAACTTTCCCCTTAGCACTGCTTTTACAGTGTCCCATAGGTTTGGGGTTGTTGTGTTGTTTCTATGCATATTTTGATTTCTTTTTTGATTTCTTCTGTGATTTGTTGTATTCAACAGTGTGTTTTTCAGCCTCCATATGTTGGAATTTTTAATAGTTTTTCTCCTGTAATTGAGATCTAATCTTACTGCATTGTGGTCAGAAAAGATGCTTGGAATGATTTCAATTTTTTTGAATTTACCAAGGCTAGATAGGAACTCCACCCATGGCAAAGGTCTTGAGGAAGGAGGCTTCGCCATATGCAAAGGTGGGATTGAGCCTCAGGAAACCCCCTGTTCCTGAGCATCTACCCCCAAAACCAGAGTCTGCCTACTTTACTGTTTTATGCTCTCACCTACACCTCTGACTTTATGGGGGGCTGCCCCCCCACCACCACCTCTCTCAGAAAAGGAGTTAACTTGCAGCTCCAGTCAATTAAAATTCCTGGGTGTGACAAGAGTGTTTCAGCTTACAAACACCTCTGAAGGTTCTCTAGCCCGCCTGAGCAGGTTCATCCGGCCACATTGGTTGTTTACAGCCTCCCAACTGTGAGAGGCATGAGATGCTGTAAACTTTCTAAATAGATTCTTTTGAGAAGTTAGAAAATTATTAGTATAGTATAGTGGGTTGATTAGAAATTATATTGGTGAAGGGTTTTTCATTTGTTGAGCCAATATTTGCTGCTAAATCTCCATATTCCCTGCCCTTATAATGAATATAACTAACATATAAGAGAAATAAGTATTAACCTTTAAGATTAATCATGTTAACCTTAGGCTAAGTAAATTCTTTTCTTAATTGTAACCCACTACACCCTCACCCTATAGGAATGCAACTTTATCTGGTACCTTCAGAGGGTGGTGCCTAGTTTAAGAAAAATCACCCCTGAAAAATAAGTTTCTGGTTGACTGACCGTCATTAGAAAGAAAGGATCATAAAATGTTAGCAGGCCTCATGGCCGGAAGATGATGTAAAACCCCTAAGGCCTTTTTGTATACATTTATATGAAGCACCTGATTTTGATAAAGGTCAGGACTGCTGACCCCCGCATGACTTTAAAATTTCCATTTGTCTCTGGGTGTAACAAAAAGTATGTAAGCAAACCTGAAAATAAAGACATCGGATCAGTTTCTGGAAAGACTGATTCCTCCATGTCTTTCTTTCTTGTTCTTCATTTTTCTGGCTGAATTCCCATCTGGAGTGTGGATACTTGCCAAGTCTGCTAATTTTGCCCTGGCTTTTAAGATCCATGCGAGAGGGAGCCCAAGGTGGGGTACCCTCCACTATTCAAGTGGGTGCCGGTGGCCTACGTAGGTGGTGCAAATCTCTTTTCTTGAGATTTTACTGGTACCCCACATAAACCAAGTTATTCAGTCTCCTTTTCTCCACTAGTATTTTCCTACTACATTATTTCTTTCTAATCTCCCTCCATATCTTTAATTAAGCAATTAATTCCTAGGACGCTGACTCCATCCCCACTTTGAATTACCCTGGATCCACTGGGGCTGGACCCTGGCACATTGTGGTCAGAAAAGATGCTTGGAATGATTTCAACTTTTTTGAATTCATCAAGGCTAGATTTATGGCCCAGGATGTGATCTATCCTAAAAAGGTTCTCTGTGCACTTGAGAAAAAGGTGAAATTCATTGTTTTGGGGTGAAATGTCCAATCGATTTCAATTAGGTCTAACTGGTCTATTGTATCATTTAAAGTTTGTGTTTCCTTGTTAATTTTCTGTTTAGTTGATCTATCCATAGGTGTGAGTGGGGTATTAAAGTCTCCCACTATTATTGTGTTATTGTTAATTTCCCCTTTCATACTTGTTAGCATTTGTGTTACATATTGCAGTACTCCTATGTTGGGTGCATATATATTTATAATTGTTATATCTTCTT
>SJYT01002314.1:208094-226615 GCA_006410635.1 Cephalophus harveyi | reverse complement strand
ATCTCTAGTCTTTCCCATTCTGTTGTTTTCCTCTATTTCTTTGCATTGATCACTGAGGAAGGCTTTCTTATCTCTTCTGCTATTCTTTGGAACTCTGCATTCAAATGGGTATATCTTTCCTTTTCTCCTTTGCTTTTCGTGTCCCTTCTTTTCACAGCTATTTGTAAGGCCTCCTCAGACAGCCATTTTCCTTTTTTGCATTTCCTTTTCTTGGGGATGGTCTTGCTCCCTGTCTCCTGTACAATGTCACAAACCTCCATCCATAGTTCATCAGGCACTCTGCCTATCAGGTCTAGTCCCTTAAATCTATTTCTCATTTCCACTGTATAATAAGGGATTTGATTTAGGTCATACTTGAATGGTCTAGTGGTTTTCTCCAGTTTCTTCAATTTCAGTCTGAATTTGGCAATAAGGAGTTCATGATCCAAGCCACAGTCAGCTCCCAGCTCCCAGCTCTCTTTGTTTTGCTGACTATATAGAGCTTCTGCATCTTTGGCTGCAAAGAATATAATCAATCTGATTTCAATGTCAACCATATGGTGATGTCCATGTGTAGAGTCTTCTCTTGTGTCATTGGAAGAGGGTGTTTGCTATGACCAGTGTGTTCTCTTGGCAGAACTCTATTAACTTTTGCCCTGCTTCATTCTGTACTCCAAGGCCAAATCTGCCTGTTACTCCAGGTGTTTCTTGACTTCCTACTTTTGCATTCCAGTCCCCTATAATGAAAAGGACATCTTTTTTGGGTGTTAGTTCTAGAATGTCTTGGAGGTCTTCATGGAACCGTTCAACTTCAGCTTTTCAGCGTTACTGATCGGGGCATAGTCTTGGATTACCATAATATTGAATGGTTTGCCTTGGAAATGAACAGAGATCATTCTGTCATTTTTGAGATTGCATCCAAGTACTGCATTTAGGACTCTCTTGTTGACCATGATGGCTACTCCATTTCTCCTAAGGGATTCCTGCCCACAGTAGTAGATATAATGGTCATCTGAGCTAAATTCACCCATTCCAGTCCATCTTAGTTCACTGATTCCTCGAATGTCGATGTTCACTCTTGTCATCTCCTGTTTGACCACTTCTGCAAGATTTTAGCAAGGTACACCCAAATCAATAGCCCTCATCTCCCCCACTCTTTTATCAACACTTGGTATTACCAATTGCACTAAAAAAAAGATTCATGAAAGCTGTTTGATAAACTATTGGTAGGGAGGCATGTTATTTTTTCACTTTGTGTTTCTTTTGTCATAAATGAAGCTTTTTCCATCATATTAAGATTTTTAATATTCATTTATTAAATGTCTGCGAAAGTGTGTTGCCTTAGTTCTCTGCTGTGCTCAGTCACTTCAGTCATGTCAACTCTGCAACTGTGTGGACTGTAGCCTACCAGGCTCTTCTGTTCATGTGATTGTCCCAGCAAGAATACTGGAGGGGATTGCCATTTCCTCCTCCAGCGGATCTTCCTGACCCAGGGATTGAACCCACATCTCCTGCCTTGTTGGCAGATTCTTTACTGCTGAGCCATGGGGGAAACCTGCCTTCTATTATAAGAAAGAGTTTTTCTTTCATCGACCCATTTAACTATACATCTGTCTATTATCTGTTTATCTATATCAGTCTGAACTCATAGAATCTTACATTTTCCTATGCGCTATAATCATTTGCTGTGATTAAATAGTCCTAGATTGACCAGTGAGGTTCTTTTAATGCTGGCTTTTGTATTATACTGATATTTGGTCCCATTTTTTTCAGCACAGTTTTGCTTTCTGACAGAGAAAGATGTAGAGGAGTGAAGGAATATGAAAAACTGCCATTTGGCAATTGCTAGTAATCACTGTTTTAGGCAGAATCATGAATGAATGTTAAACTGGTAACATCACACTGGAAAGTGATGGGGCACAGAATGCTGACATAGACTTACAGTATCTCCCACAAAATACTTACAATTAAAAAGGGAAAATGAGATATTTTAAAGTGGATAAACCTGATGACTGTATCTAAATTATTAGGTTAATCATTAAAATTAAAATTACAAGTAGTAAGACAAATACATTCCTGTATCTCTTGATATAATGCATTGAAAAGCATACACACAGTTGGTGATAATCCTTCTCTAAAGATGCAAATTGCATCCAACCACAAGGAAACATCACACAAATCCAAACTGTGAGACACTATAGATATTAATTTATACTTTTGCTAAAACTTCTAATATGGTCTGCATTTTGCCTAAAGAGTACTGGCATGTACTCTTGAAAAATGTCAAGTTCTGAGACATACAAAGTCTGAAGAAACCATCTGTTGTTGTGTCATTTAGACTTCACTTGAAGAGACATGAAATTAAATGCAATATTTGATCTTGAATTAGATCCTAGATCAGAAAGAAAGAATTATCTTTCTTTTGCTATAAAGGACCCAGGTGGGATATTGGAAAAATTTGAATAGAGCTTCTACTTTAGATTGCAGTTCATTTTCTGAGAGACAGTTGTAACCAAATGTATAATTCTCTTACATTGTACATTCAGTTACAACATACAGTGTAAGAGACTGCCCTTATATTTTTTAGGAAATATGCCTTGAATCCTTTAAGGATAAGGGATATTGCTTGCTCTCCAATGGTTCAGAAAAAGGTAAATAATATGTATAGTAGTAGTGTTAGTCACTCCGTTGTGTTCAACTCTTTGCAACCCAGTGGACCGTAGCCTGCCAGTCTGCTCAGTCCACGGAATTCTCTAGGCAAGAATCCTGGAGCGGGTAGCTATTCCATTCTCCAGGGGATACTCCTGACCCAAATATCGAAGCCAGATCTCTTGCATTGCAGGCGGATTATTTACCAAATAATATGTACCCGGGGATCGAACCCAGGTCTCCCGCGTTGTAGACAGACGCTTTACCGTCTGAGCCACCAGGGAAGTCCAAACATATGTTTATAAATATATATGTGCAAGAGTCAGAGCAGGTTGGAAAACAGGGAAGGGAGAGAAAGGAAGGGGAAAAATTAACAGTGTGTTAAATTATTAACATTTGGTGACTTTAGCAAGTATATGAGAATTCTTCTATTTTTATAAATTTCTATAAATCTTAAATTATTTCAACAAAAAAAGTTTTTAAAATGTTGATTTCCTTTAACTCTATTTTGCTATCAGTCCTTTACTTAGTGATGTGTATGTTCTGTTGTGTGAAGAGCACCCTAAAGTTCTCTAATAATAGAATGAAAATATTTTCATTTATACTTTTGCTAAAGCTTCTAATATGGTCTGCATTTTGCCTAAAGGCCAGGACATTCAAGGGAGATGAGACTGGCATTTTGATCCCCTGCTGTTCCTTCATTATAAATGAAAGCATGACCAAGAAACCTACAGCTTAATTTAGACTTAATTCTCATAAGAAAAAGTAACTTAAATGTGTTTTATTTATGTATTTGATTTCCCTATAGTTGAGTTCAGTTCAGTTACTCAGTCATGTTCCACTCTTTGCGACTCATGGACTGCAGCATGCGAGGCTTCCCTGTTCAAAACCAACTCCTGGAGCTTATCAAACTTATGTCTATGGAGTCGGTGATGCCATTCAACAATCTCATCCTCTGTTGTTCCCTTCTCCTCCTGCCTTCAGTCTTTTTCAGCATCAGGGTCTTTTCTAATGAGTCAGCTCTTTGCATCAGTGGCCAATGTATTGGAGCTTCAGCTTCAACATCAGTCCTTCCAATGAACATTCAGTACTGATTTCTCTTTAGGATTGACTGGTTTGATCTTGCAGTCCAAGAGACTCTCAAGCGTCTTCTGCAACACCACAGTACAAAAGAATCAGTTCTACGGTGCTCAGCTTTCTTTAGGGTCGAACTCTTATATCTGTGCATGACTACTGGAAAAACCATAGCTTTGACTAGAGGGACCTTTGTCAGCAAAGTAATGTCTCTGCTTTTTAATATGCTGTCTAGGTTTGTCATAGCTTTTCTTCCAAGGGGCAAGCGTCATTTGATTTCATGGCTGTAGTTACCATCTGCAATGATTTTGGAGCCTCAAAAAATAAATTCTGTCACTGTCTCTATTTTTTCCTCGTCTATTTGCCATGAAGTGATTTAAGACTGGATGCCATGATCTTAGTTTTTAGAATATTGAGTTTTAAGCCGGCTTTTTCACTCTCCTCTTTCACCTTCATCAAGAAGCTCTTTAGTTCTTTGCTTTCTGCCGTAAGGCTGATGCTTTCTGTCATCTGCATATTTGAGATTATTGATTTTTCTCCTGGCAATCTTGATTCCAGCTTGTGCTTCATCCAGCCCAGCATTTCGCATGATGTACTCTACATATAAGTTAAATAAGCAGGGTGACAATATACAGCCTTGATGTACTCCTTTCCCAATTTGGAACCAGTCCATTGTTCCATGTCCAGTTCTAACTCTTGCTTCTTGACCTGCATACAGATTTCTCTCAGAGGCAAGTAAGGTGATCTGGTATTCCCATGTCTTGAAGAATTTTCCACAGTTTGTTGTGATCTACACAAAGGCTTTAACATAGTCAATGAAGCAGAAGTAGATGTTTTTCTGGAATTCTCTTGCTTTTTCTATGATCCAGCGGATGTTGGCAATTTGATCCCTCGTTCCTCTTTTTCTAAATCCAGCTTGAATATCTGGAAGTTCATGGTTCATGTACTGTTGAAGCCTAACTTGGAGAATTTTGAGCACTACTTTACTAGCATGTGAGATGAATGCAATTTTGTGGTAGTTTGAACATTCTTTGGCATTCCTTTCTTTGGAATTGGAATGAAAGCGACCTTTTCCAGTCCTATGGACACTGCTGAATTTTTCAAATTTGCTGGCATATTGAGTGCAGCACTTTCACAGCATCATCTTTTAGGATTTAAATTGGCTTAGCTATAATTCCATCACTTCCATTAGTTTTGCTCATAGTGATACTTCCTAAGGCCCACTTTCCTTCGCATTCCAGGATGTCTGGCTCTAGGTGGGTGATCACACCATTGTGGTTATCTGAGTCTCTAAGATCTTTCTCTGTATAGTTCTTCTGTGTATTCTTGCCCCCTCTTCTTAGTGTCTTCTGGTTCTGTTAGGTTCATACCATTTCTCTCCTTTATTATGTCCATCTTTGCATGAAATATTCCCTTGGCATCTCTAATTTTCTTGAAACAAGCTCTAGTTTTTCCCATTATGTTGTTTTCCCCTATTTCTTTGCATTGATCACTTAGGAATGCTTTCTTATCTCTCCTTGCTTTTCGTTGGAACTCTGCGTTCAGATGGGTGCATCTTTCCTTTTATCCTTTGCCTTTTGCTTCTGTTTTGTTCTCAACAATTTGTAAGGCCTCGTCAGAAAACTATTTTGCCTTTTGCATTTCTTTTTCTTGGGGATGACTTTGATTACAGCCTCCTGTACAATGTTATGAACCTCTGTCCATAGTTCTTCAGGCACTCTGTCTGTCAGATCTAATCCCTTGAGTTATTTGTGACTTCCACTGTATCATAAGGGATGTGATTTAGGTCATACCTGAATGGTCTAGTGGTTTTCCCTACTTTATTCAATTTAATTCTGAATTTTGCAGTAAGGATTTCATGATCTGAGCCACAGTCAGCTCTTGGTCTTGTTTTTGATTTCCCTATATAGGTTATATTATTTTAATCTCATTCAGGTTATTTAAAAATCTTAAAACATACTTATAAGATTGCCTGTTTAACACTAGATACAATTTTTATCTGTGTGGCATTCTGATAAAGTTTAATTTCCTCTGGTGCTCACAGTGACACTGGGGCTCTTGATTCATGTCATGAAATTGTTAAGATAAAGCTGCTTTCATGAGTTTCTTCCAGCACTTTTAATAATTAACTTTATAGATGGTGTTCAGGATAAACTTGTCTTGTACTCTATTTCACACAAAATGGAGCTTTACTAAAGTAAGGCCATAAAGTATTTTAAACTAATAGTAGGTTTTCACAGATGGGGACTTATTTTAGTTGTCTGTGAGTTGCCTTAATGCAGGATATGTTGACTATCACATGGACAAACTTAGGTTTAGAAGTAAGATAGGTGCAAGATGAAGCTGACTCAGAGAGGATCACAGAAGTATGAACGAACAAGAAAATCCCCACTACCTAGACACAGTAGGACTGCACTGGGAAAAGGAATGGTTAGTGAAAGGAAACATGTTTTCAAATGTAAGGCTATATCAGAAATCTTAAGGAGACAAGGATGTAGTAAATGATGCAACAAAAACTTAAATGAAATTTAGAGTGACATAAAGATAGCTGCCTATTTAGCAAAAACTGGCTATAATAAATATCTCATAAAAACCAAGGGAATGCTGATGCTTTGTGATGCATTCTAATTGTCTTCTGGATCCTTCTTTGGGTGCTTTAATTAACCTTAGTAACCCAGTCCTCAGCTTAATCCTCAACAATAGCTAAACTGTTACAGAATTACGATCCTATTCATCATTGGGTCACTGAATTGAATGAAGCAAGTTTACGAATTCCAGGTCTTTTCTTCATTCTGCCACTGTGGAATGAAATGAATCATGAAGAAATTTGGTGATCCTGATGTGCTATACATTTCAACTTCTCTTCCTGAAATACTTCCCTTTTCCCAGATAAAATAGTGCACATTTTTTGGTGAATATCTACCAGAAAACTCAGTAACTTTATCATTATTTTCATGAAAAAATTTTCAGAAAGGATTAAATGGAGTATTTGGAAGGCATTTTAAGAATACACAGATTAATACTGTATGAACGTATGTTCAGCAGTATCACTGTAACCAGTTAAGCCTTCTTAACCATATTGTACTTCATGGAGTGAATAGTGCTTGAGGAAACAGCCAAAACTAATTAGAGGAAGTGGCTAGTCTCTGAGGGACATGTGCATTCTGGAGAACCAAATTGGCGAACATATGGCATTACACTTTAGATTACTTTAAGAGAATAAAATTATACATGTTATAACTGTATAAGTGTATTTATATATTTCCATTTTATTTTTTCTTCTGCATGTCTTGATACTTAGAATGTTAATAAATATATATGACTGATGGGTGGCTTTATGATACAAACATGGGAAATTTGGCAGCATATGTAGTTAGCTTGTTAAGTAATAGAATCCTATGTGTCTAATGATGCTTGGACATGATAGAATGCATTTCCCATTTTCCCCTGTGTGTGACTGGATTGTGAGCACAAATGTGTCCCAGTGATAGGTATGACTCTCCATGTTTTTTTCCCTTTTAGCTTGATGCTATTAAAACATCTAGTTGAAGGTATAGAATTCACTGCAGAGTTTCTGTCATCATGAGTTCCAGAATAATTGAGTAGACCAGAATTCTATTTGCCTGGAACTACTTTGGAATGTTAGGAATAAATTCTTGTATATTAAGGTACTAAAATGTTAGAGCCTATCTATTACAGCAGCAAGTAGCACCCTAATGAATATAGGAGGTGACAATTAACAGTATGAGAAAGTGAAGCTAAATTTAAAACTGAACAGAGGAAGAATAAAAGAGTAACTAAAAAATAATGAAAATATTAAGGAATAAATATTGAGAGCAAAAAATGATGTTAAATAAGAAATCAGCATAAAGTAGATAGAATAAATATATTCTAAGTATGAACAGACTGATTTCCACTAAAAGGCAAACTATTGGATAGAGTTAGAAAACCAAACCCAGCTGTATGTAATTAATAAGAAATAAGCTACAAAAATGATGTGGACAGACTGACAGTCTAAGAGATCCTGGCAAAGCTAAATAGTTCTAGGTAAATATAAGCCTAGAGAAAGAGGTGGCAATGTTAATAATAAGGTCATTTAAAAAATTTAGAGCACCAAACAAGATAAAAAAGGACAGTGTACAATACAAAATGCATATTTTTAAAGATGTTACATTAGTAATAAAACTACATGAAATGCATATGATAAAGAAAGCTTTTGCAATTAAAAAAAAGTCTACTGTATTACTATCTGCTCATAAATCAGTACAATTGAGGGAGAGTGAGATGAATGGAGAAAGTAGCATCAACATATATATACACACATGCTATCATGTGTAAATGGATAACTGGTAAGAAGTTGCTGTGTAACACAGGGAGCACGGTCTGTGATGACCTAGAGGGGTGGGGTGGTGGAGGGGAGGGAGGCTACAGAGGGAGGGGATATATGTATAATTGTGGCTGATTCACATTATTGTAACGCAGAAACCAGTACAATGTTGTAAAAATTAAAAAACAAAACATAAAAAAGAAATTGAAAAAACATTTTAGCTACTTAAATTTAGAAAACACATACCTAAAAAACTTTTGTATCAGTGAAGAAATTTAAGAAATCAACCATGCAAAACACAGTGGAAAGGAGAATACTTCATATGTATGGAATGTATAAAAAGCTAAAATTAAGGGATATTTTATAGCCTTACATGTTCTCTTATTAAAGAGGAGAGACAATAAATGAGAGAAATCAAGTGCTCATCTTAAGAATTTTTAAAAGTTCACTGGCTAGGAATATAAATCTTATAAGTTCCATGGCTATGGGATTTAGTCTGTTTCTCCCTCCAACAAAGTTTTATTAAAATATCATTGACATACATCACTGTGTAAGTTTTAGGTGTAAAACTTAACGGTTTAACTTACACATATTGTGAAAAGATTACATGCAATAAGTTTAGTTATTGAGGTACACAGTATCATATAGATAAGAAAAAGAAAAAAAAAGGCAAAAAATTTCCTGGTGGCAGGAACTCTTGCAATTTACTGTCTTAACTTTCTTATTTGGCATATAACAGTTTTCACTATAGTTATACATTCCTAGTACTTGTTAATTTCATAACTAGAAGTTTTTTAACTTTTGACCACCTTCTTGTAATTCCTTCTCCCCGCCCCCACTCTCCCACCTCTGGTAACCACAAATCTGATACCTTTTTCTGTGAGTTTGATTTTTATAGATACCACATATAAATGAGATTATACAGAATTTGCCTTTCTCTGTCTGACTACTTTCACTTAGCATAATGCCCTCATGGGCTACCCATATTGTCACAAATGGAAGGATTTCCCTTGTTTTTTAATAGCTGAATAATGTTTCATTATATATATATACACACACACATACACATAGGTACATGTATATGGACATGTATGAAACTGAAAAGTGAAAGTCACTCAGTCATGTCTGACTTTGTGACCCCATAGACTATATAGTCCATGGAATTCTCTAGGCCAGAATACTGGAGTGGGGAGCCTTTTCCTTCTCCAGGGGATCTTCCCAACCCAGAGATTGAACCTAGGTTTCCTACATTGTAGGCAGATTCTTTACCAGCTGAGTCACCAGGGAAGCCCAAGAATACTGGAGTGGGTAGCCTAACCCTTCTCTAGGGGGTCTTCCTAACCCAGGAATCGAACGGGGGTAGCCTACATTGCAGGTGGATTCTTTACCAACTCGGAGCTATCAGGGAAGCCCATGTATATGTATATTCACCACAATTTCTTTATTCATCCTTTTGTTGATAGACACTTAGATTTTTCCCATGTCTTGGCTATTGTAAATAATGCAGCTAAGAATATGGAGTACAGAAATATTTTTGAGTTCTTGTCTTTTTCTCTCTGCATATCTTCCCGAGGGTGAAATCGCTGCATCATGTAGTAGTTATATTTTTAATTTTTTGAGGTGATGTGTTTCTTTAGATTTGTAATCTCAGCCCTTAGTAGAGACCTACCTCATAAAGCAACCTTTGGTGAATATTTGTTGAACAAATAAACTATAGGAAACCCAGTAATAAAAATAGCTGCCATTTACTAAGCATTTACAGTGTGCCAGCCATGGTGCTTTACATGAATTATTTTATCCACTCAGAAATCCTATGACGGTATCACCTTTTTATAAACGAGAAAATGGAAACTTGAAGAGGTTAAATTAATTGCCTAACCTACAAATTTAGCAAGTTTCAGGGCTAAGATTGCAACCCATAGGTCTTATTTTAAAAAAAAAAAGGCAAAAAATTTCCTGGTGGCAGGAACTCTTGCAATTTACTGTCTTAACTTTCTTATTTGGCATATAACAGTTTTCACTATAGTTATACATTCCTAGTACTTGTTAATTTCATAACTAGAAGTTTTTTAACTTTTGTCCACCTTCTTGTAATTCCTTCTCCCCGCCCCCACTCTCCCACCTCTGGTAACCACAAATCTGATACCTTTTTCTGTGAGTTTGATTTTTATAGATACCACATATAAATGAGATTATACAGAATTTGCCTTTCTCTGTCTGACTACTTTCACTTAGCATAATGCCCTCATGGGCTACCCATATTGTCACAAATGGAAGGATTTCCCTTGTTTTTTAATAGCTGAATAATGTTTCATTATATATATATATACACACACACATACACATAGGTACATGTATATGGACATGTATGAAACTGAAAAGTGAAAGTCACTCAGTCATGTCTGACTTTGTGACCCCGTAGACTATATAGTCCATGGAATTCTCTAGGCCAGAATACTGGAGTGGGGAGCCTTTTCCTTCTCCAGGGGATCTTCCCAACCCAGAGATTGAACCTAGGTTTCCTACATTGTAGGCAGATTCTTTACCAGCTGAGTCACCAGGGAAGCCCAAGAATACTGGAGTGGGTAGCCTAACCCTTCTCTAGGGGGTCTTCCTAACCCAGGAATCGAACGGGGGTAGCCTACATTGCAGGTGGATTCTTTACCAACTCGGAGCTATCAGGGAAGCCCATGTATATGTATATTCACCACAATTTCTTTATTCATCCTTTTGTTGATAGACACTTAGATTTTTCCCATGTCTTGGCTATTGTAAATAATGCAGCTAAGAATATGGAGTACAGAAATATTTTTGAGTTCTTGTCTTTTTCTCTCTGCATATCTTCCCGAGGGTGAAATCGCTGCATCATGTAGTAGTTATATTTTTAATTTTTTGAGGTGATGTGTTTCTTTAGATTTGTAATCTCAGCCCTTAGTAGAGACCTACCTCATAAAGCAACCTTTGGTGAATATTTGTTGAACAAATAAACTATAGGAAACCCAGTAATAAAAATAGCTGCCATTTACTAAGCATTTACAGTGTGCCAGCCATGGTGCTTTACATGAATTATTTTATCCACTCAGAAATCCTATGACGGTATCACCTTTTTATAAACGAGAAAATGGAAACTTGAAGAGGTTAAATTAATTGCCTAACCTACAAATTTAGCAAGTTTCAGGGCTAAGATTGCAACCCATAGGTCTTATTTTAAAAATTCATGAACCAAACAACTATCTTACCTGGAAATAATAGAACCTGAATAACCTTGAAAAGAAAGGATTAAATTTTTCTTATGATTGGGGGATATCAAATTTTTAACCTGTCCGAGCAGATGTAAACGTGGAGCTATAGAAGTCCATGTGTCTGATCAAGACAGCATAAGATTAGCTACTTGCTGCCTTATACTTCCTCTGTGAGAAGCAATGGGTCAGTCAACAAACTAATTGGGTGGACCGTGTTAGTTTCCTGTGACTGTTATAATCAGTCACCACATACTAGTGACCTAAGCAACAGAAGCACATTCTCCCATAGTTCTGAAGGTCAGAAGTCTGAAATCATAATGAGCAGGGCTGTGTTGCCTCCCAAGACTCTAGGGGAGAATTGATTCCTTGCTTCATCCAATGTCTGGTAACTATTGGCATTCCTTGGTTTGTAGCTTTATCTCTCCAAACTCTGCCTCTGTCTTCACATGGCCTTCTTGTCTGTGTGTATGTGCTATCTCCCTTTGCTTCTCTTTTATAAGGACATTTGTGATGGCATTTGGAGAAGGCAATGGCATCCCACTCCAGTACTCTTGCCTGGAAGATCCCATGGATGGAGGAGCCTGGTAGGCTGCAGTCCATGGGGTCGTGAAGAGTAGGACAGGACTGAGAAATTTCACTTTCACTTTTCACTTTCATGCATTGGAGAAGGAAATGACAACCCACTCCAGTGTTCTTGCCTGGAGAATCCCAGGGACGGGGGAGCCTGGTAGGTGCCGTCTATGGGGTCGCACAGAGTCGGACACGACTGAAGTGACTTAGCAGCAGCAGCAGTGATGGCATTTAGACCTGGATAATCCAGGGCAGGCTCATCCTAAAATCCTTAGCTGCATTACATCTTCAAAGACCCTTTACCCAAAGAAGGTAAAAATAGACGTTCCAGGGATTTGGACTTGATATCTTTGAGTGGCCATTATTCAAATTATTACCGAGATTTCTCAAGAGGGAGCTACAGAGGTACAGGCTTTGAGGGGAGAAGCAAGAACACATTAATCCAATTAGTGACAATAAAAATTGTTAAAAGAATTGAAAAGAGGAGAGTCATTTGGACTCAGATTTTGGGAGAGCCTTTAGGAAAGTAGGATCTGAGCTGTATTAGGAAGACTATTAAGAATTTTGCAGTGAAGGAATAAGCAGAGACCTACAGCTGGGAATTTATAAGGTGAATTTTTGAGGGGATGAGGAGAATCTGGTAAATATTTTTCAGCAGAGGCAATGTTGTTAAGTGATTAATATCACAGAATTACTTAAAAAACAAACAAACAAAAAAACTGGCCATGCATGCTCTGCTAAGTGGGAGGCAACATTCTCCAATAAAATTCCATGCTCTGACAGATGTTAAAGTAGCAGCTCAAAAATCCCAAATGGGCTTCCATATGCACATGGGGATCACAACAAACTGTGGACAATTCTTCAAGAGATAGGAATACCAGACCACCTGACCAGCCTTCTGAGAAATCTGTATGCAGGTCAGAAAGCAACAGTTAGAACTGGACGTGGAACAATAGCCTGGTTTCAAATTGGGAAAGGAGTACGTCAAGGCTGTATATTGTCACCCTGCTTATTTAACTTATATGCAGAGTACATCATGAGATACGCTTGGCTGGAGGAAGCACAAGCTGGAATCAAGACTGCCAGGAGAAACATCAATAACCTCAGATATGCAGATGACACCACCCTTATGGCAGAAAGTGAAAAAGAAAGAACCCCTTGATGAAAGTGAAAGAGGAGAGTGAAAAAGTTTGCTTAAAACTCAACATTCAGAAAACTAAGACCATGGCATCTGGTCCCATCATTTCATGGCAAATAGATGGGGAAACAATGGAAACAGTGGCTGACTTTATTTTTTGGGGCTCCAAAATCACTGCAGATGGTGACCACAGCCATGAAATTAAAAGATGCTGGCTCCTTGGAAGAAAAGCTATGACCAACCTAGACAGCTTATTAAAAAGCAGAGACATTACTTTACCAAAAAAGGTCCATCTAGTCAAAGCTATAGTTTTTCCAGCAGTCATGTATGGATGTGAGAGTTGGAGTATAAAGAAAGCTGAGTGCCGAAGAACTGATGCTTTTGAACTGTAGTGTTGGAGAAGACTCTTGAGAGTCCCTTGGACTGCAAGGAGATCCAACCAGTCCATCCTAAAGGAAATAAGTCCTGAATATTCATTGGGAGGACTGACGCTGAAGCTGAAACCCCAATACTTTGGCCACCTGATGAGAAGAACCGACTCATTTGAAAAGACCCTGATGCTGGGAAAGATTGAAGGCAGGAGGAGAAGGGGACAACAGAGGGTAAGATGATTGGATGGCATCACCAACTCAATGGGCATGAGTTTGGGTAAACTCTGGGAGTTGGTGATGAACAGGGAGGCCTGGCATGCTGCAGTCCATGGGATCGCAAAGAGTCGGACATGACTGAGCGACTGAACTGAACTGATGCATATGAAAAAGGCCATTTGTCTCCCTGTCTTAGAGCTCAAAACACGCACCATCACTGAGGGGCTTTCTGAGATCCCAAGAGTGATACATGGCCCAAAGATACAAATTGCTTCTAGGAAGATCCAGATAGCATCTACGAATTTGAGAACCAGAGCATCCAGTCTTAAAACGTTATCAGTCTTTACGGATGCTGTTTCATTATAAATATAAACCCTCATTTACTCAAGTTTTCTGTGCAATAATCTCAGTTCACTTCTGTGTCTCCTAGCAGCTGATCACTTGGGGCTAGAGTGACTCTGGTAACTTTATTTTTGCAAAAGATGTATTTATCCTGCTGGGGAATATCATCATTTTTCTTCATTCTCTCTGACATTGTGTCCATTATATTCTGAGTTTGCCCACAGGACAGAAATAAATAGCTCAGTCTTCTTTAAAAACAAAGTGAGAATTGAATAAATTTAGAGGCTGCTTGGCGCTCCTGATGCTGATGGAAGAGTGTCTTTCTTCAATTTATTCTGTTTCCCTTTATTTCCGAAGGAGACTGGTTATTTATTTTGCTTCATGGAGAGAGCTCTTAGCATCAATGTTAGGGCCAGAATAATTACGAGTAATAGTTGAACAGAAACTATAGCTGAGTCAAGGCATTACCGAAAATCTGATTTACTCTCTGTTTTATGAGGTAAAAACAACAGCAGTATACCAGACAAACTGTACCTTACAATGTTAACACTTAAGAATCCGACTCTAGTGTAAATTAACTGTGTGTTTGTGGTGCTGAGGAAATGATGTCAGTGCAGAGGGCATCAGTGTTTTTCTGCTTTATTTTCACAGGGAGGACTGTAATTCTCAGGAAGCTCTGGCTCTCAGCTGCCTGTCAAAATGGAGGGTTTTTTCAAGCAGCAATTTCCCAGTGAAACCCTTTTGGGCTCTAAGGATCAGAGTACTCTCACAGGAAGTGGAATTCAAGAGTACTTTTCAAAGCACTTTCTGGTCTTTCCTTATCCATTCTTAGCTTTTGAAGTCTGTTAAGAATCCTGCTGTTTCTTTGAATTTCCCCCAGGAACACTTCTGACCTGGAGACTTGGGTCTCACCTGGATTCTGTCACCCAGGGGTAAAGAAGTTAGTCAGGGAGAAAAACCTAATATCCTAGCCCCTCTCTGACTCTGATTTATGTACAGGGACATTTTCTGATATTTCACCCTGTTCCTCAATGATCTTAGACATGACCTAAAAAAAAAAAAAAAAAGATAAAATTGGATAGCTACAGATTTAGGTGAAAGGAGTTATAGGATATAAACAATGTTGGAAAGGCTTAGGAATAGAATTAGCTAATGATAGAAAATGCTGCCAGATTGGTGGCCAAGGATTATAATTTCAGAAATGAGAAACTTTATCCTAGTCAGTTCAACATAAACACATGCAGTTAGAGGTTTTAAGTCAATTCCAGATTTCCTAGGCAAATTCTCTCTTCCCCTATGTGAAGGCAGACTTCTAAGATAGCTTGCATGGTTCCTGCCCTCTAGAATTCATATTTTTTGCAGTCATTCAGTCAATCACTAATCTAGGTATGGCTATGAATAGATTGTGAAGGTATAATTGAGATCACAAATTAGTTGACTCTAAGGAAGGGAGATTATCTTAGTGAGTCTGGCATAATTTCATGAGCCCTTTAAATATGAGTCTAGACATCAGAGACAGACAAATCTGATTTGAAGCTTGATAAAAAATTGATGGCATGAAAGATGGGGCAAGGAATGCCGGCAGGCTCTAAGAGCTGAGACTGGTCTGTTCTTGAAGGAGGGCAGAAGGAACAAAAAGTGACGGTTGAACTGAGAAGGTATCTTGAGATCCAAAAAGAGGCAGGCAGCTCCGTATAATCAGTGGATTGGTTTGTTACAGCATGGGGATTCCAAGGTGGTGCTAGTGGTAATAGAGCTTGCCTGCCAATGCAGGAGACATAAGAGATGTGGATTTGATCCCTGGGTTGGGAAGATCCCCTGGAAGAGATAATGGCAACCCACTCCTGTATTCTTTCTGGGGGAGTCCCATGGAGAGAGGAGCCTGGCAGGCTACAGTCCATGGGGTTGCAAAGAGTCAGACACTACTGAGTGTCTGAGCACTAACTTACAGGGTGGGATTGGGCAGACTATGATCTGGAAGCATTTACAGCTGTACTGTGTACTGCCAAACAGTCACTAGAACAAGTTCATGGTTAGCTTTGGGTATGGGGGTAGGTGTTTGGGAAAATGAAGTGTGCTCCTAAGTCAAGATTTATGAATGGGTAACTAGTCTCATAGGTGCCAGGAACACATCAGGGAAGGTCTTCATCATTGTTTGGGAACTAACAGCATAGAGGCCACTTGGTCCTAATGATTATTAAACAATATCTATTAACTACAAAGCCCTTGACAATACAGAAGTGATTCCCCACACAGTACAGTTCTGAGTAAGGTGAGGTTAAATCCATCAGATTTGTCATTAGAAATGAAACACCTGGCTTAGTACACTTGGTCCTAATGATTATTAAACAATATCTATTAACTACAAAGCCCTTGACAATACAGAAGTGATTCCCCACACAGTACAGTTCTGAGTAAGGTGAGGTTAAATCCATCAGATTTGTCATTAGAAATGAAACACCTGGCTTAGTGTACTACTCTTGTCTGTGCTGGTATTTTACATTATGTGTTAGTTATTTAGCAGATAGCAAGATACTTTGGCCATGTCATGCGAAGAGTTGATTCATTGGAAAAGACTCTGATGCTGGGAGGGACTGGGGGCAGGAGGAGAAGGGGATGACAGAGGATGAGATGGCTGGATGGCATCACTGACTCGATGCACATGAGTTTGAGTGAACTCCGGGAGTTGGTGATGGACAGGGAGGCCTGGCGTGCTGCGATTCACTGGGTCGCAAAAAGTTGGACACAACTGAGTGACTGAACTGAACTGAACTGAAGACATATAGGGAGAAAATAGGAACAAATTGTATTGGGATCCTTACCATTGCTAATGCTAGAAACTCAACGTGTATTGGTTAAACAAACAGTGGAAGTTCAAGGAGCTTCAGCTGCAGTCTGAGACAGTTTCCAATGATACCAATATTTATCCTATTCCCCTTTCACTGTATCATTAGCTAAGTTTTGGTCTCGGAGCAACATCAGTCTAACTAAGGAGAGGAGTGAGTTTTAAAGAGCTCTTATGATCTTGTTTGAGCCATAATTCTGCCCCTGAACTAATCACAGTAGCTCAGAGGGGAGGAAGGGAGGTTGATTGGTTAGCCTTGGTCACATGACCTGGATATTGGAGAAAAGCAGGCCTACCTAATATATAATATCCAAAAAGCATTGAGTAGAGGAAACGCAGTTCATAATTAGAAAGATACTGATAACTAAATTATCTCTGCTTGCATTCTATCACATTCTTTCTTTCACTAACTAGAAGTGTAGTCTATGGCAAGTCTCTTAAATAGGCTGGACTTTGGTTTCTTCCACTATAAAACAAGGTGTAGTGCTCCATGACTTATTCATCCATCTGTCCATTCTTCAGTTATTGACCACCTCTTGCCAGTATTATGCTAGTTGTTAAGAATACAAAGAAGATAAATATGACCCCTTCCACTGATGGTCTAGAGTGGGGAACAGACACAAATAATGACAGTGAACTCATATAGGGTAATGTGGAAAAAAGTAGAGATAGCTGTTCTTTGTTAGGAATCTATTCTATGCTGCTGCTGCTACTGCTAAGTCGCTTCAGTCATGTCCGACTCTGTGTGACCCCATAGACAGCAGCCCACCAGGCTCCCCCGTCCCTGGGATTCTCCAGGCAAGAACACTGGAGTGGGTTGCCATTTCCTTCTCCTATTCTGTGCTAGGTTCTGGTTTACCTGGTTTATATGCATTACAATATTTGGCCCTCATATTACATAATAAAGCAATTGATGGACTAAAGTACTTTATTTTTTTTAATTTAAATTTTATTTTTTTACTTTACAATACTATATTGGTTTTGCCATACATTGACTTGAATCCACCACAGGTGTACATGAGTTTCCAACCCTGAACCCCCCTCCCACCACCCTCCCCATATCATCTCTCCAGGTCATCCCAGTGCACCAGCCCCAAGCATCCTGTATCCTGTATCAAACCTAGACTAGTGATTCGTTTCTTACATGATAGTGTACATGTTTCAATGCCATTCTCCCAAATCATCCCACCCTCTCCCTCTCCCACAGAGTCCAAAAGTCTGTTATTTACATCTGTGTCTCTTTTGCTGTCTCGCATACAGGGTTATCATTACCATCTGTCTAAATTCCATATATATGTGTTAGTATACTGTATTGGTGTTTTTCTTTCTGGCTTACTTCACTCTGTATAATAGGCTCCAGTTTCATCCACCTCATTAGAACTGATTCAAATGTATTCTTTTTAATGGCTGAGTAATACTCCATTATATATATGTACCACAGCTTCCTTATCCGTTCGTCTGCTGATGGACATCTAGGTTGCTTCCATATCCTGGCTATTATAAACAGTGCTGCGATGAACATTGGGGTACACGAGTCTCTTTCAATTCTGGTTTCCTCGGTGTGTATGCCCAACAGTGGGATTGCTGGGTCATAAGGCAGTTCTATTTGCAGTTTTTTAAGGAATCTCCACACTGTTCTCCATAGTGGCTGTACTAGTTTGCATTCCCACCAGCAGTGTAAGAGGGTTCCCTTTTCTCCACACCCTCTCCAGCATTTATTGCTTGTAGACTTTTGGATCGCAGCCATTCTGACTGGTGTGAAATGGTA